>JARUHE010030577.1:0-16377 GCA_031471125.1 Archaeomysis grebnitzkii | reverse complement strand
GTGTATGTGTGTGTGTATGTGTGTGTGTATGTGTATGTGTATGTGTATGTGTGTGTGTGTGTGTGTCACATTATCCTATGATGTATGTGTAAGTGTGTATAACAATTATTTTGCTATATATAACGCATATAAACAAATATTATTCTATGATAAAACAAAATAAGATATTATAAAAATTGATAGTTTTGATAAAACACGTATTTGACATTTGGAAATAGCTGCAATAACATACATCGCACACCCTTCAATACAAGCAAATGTTATAGCACGCCCTTCAGTTACATTGTTTATGTTATTCAATATTTTCTACAAAAAACAACCTTGGTCGTATGATCAGAATTTTTATAACTAGCAAATGCAACATTTTGATACCAAAAATTTCCGAAGGTTGGGAATATTTTATATTTTTGTCAATAATGAGGATAAAAAAAAGAATTGAAGAAAATACAAAATTCAAATTTTTATATTGCATAAAAATCAATGTTAAATGTGCTGTTTAGTTGGTGGACAATTATTAATAGTATTAATGTTGGTGCATAAATCAAACCAAGATACATAAAAATACCCATAAAGAATACATAAGTCCCCATAACAGAAAACTTCAATGTAGAATGTAGACAGGTGTTACAAACATCATTGAATCAAACATTCACCTTAGAGACTATTCATATACATATGAATATATATAAATATAGTTAAAATGTATAAGACATAGTAAAAATATTCATATAAAACAGAACAAATACCTCTATAAATATATTATAAAAAAACTATGCAAAACAATACTAAAAAGTTTTTGATGATACATATATGCATTTCCATCATTGTTATAAGCCCAACCATGTCGACGATCTTGGAAACGAAAGTCATGTGTAGAACTTTTCTACGTAACGTACGTTCGACAAAAAAAGATAAAAGTGAAATGGGGACTGACAACCACAACCATAGAACAACTAAGAAACAGAGCTAATAGTCATGACGTCACTGTCATGTGACTGTTTCGAACATGTTGGTTGGTTGCTGTATCTGAAGAAAGTTTTCATAATTAGCATTGGTTGACGTTTTATAAATGTTCTATCGTACAACGAAGAGTTTGACAATAATATTGTTTATGAAGGCTACAAAAGATCGAATAAACAAATTTAAAAAAACATTAAACATAAGAAAAATATTAATTCTTTGAAATATATTGACAATACATCTTCATTACTGATCTTAATCTTAATTAACATTGTACACTATAGATTAGCATTTGACATTTATATAAAATAAATTTTTGGTTAAACACCTATTTAAATAAATATTTTGTTATGTTAACTTAAGAATGAGAGAAATATTATAGTGAATTAATTGGTATTAAAATGTTAGTTTGTTGATTGTTTTTAATAAATGTAAAATAAAACGAAACAAATGATGTTCATTTATTGGAAAATTTCAGAAAATAAATTTTCTTTTCAAAGCAAAAAGCGAAAGGAAAAATAATTAGAAAGCATTTTCAAATGAAAAAATATATATTTTGGTTTTGCTTGACACTTCATGACTTCGAAATGCAATTGATCTTTAAGCTTTGGAAAGCAAACAATGATACTGGATTGGCAATAGTGTCATTAAAACTAGAATTGGTGTTACCTTCACTGCATTAAATATATTATAATTATTACTACTATTCACGCCAACATTATTCGACTGTACTGCCACCGAAGAAAGCATCTATTCCTCACCTTAACAAAATTAATAAAATATTATAATGCATATAAAAGTATTTTTTGAAAAACTAATTTAAAAAAAATACTTTTCTAGTTGTGGAGAAGTTTTATGTTCGTATTTTTAAGCAGAAAATGAAACCTTGCGCCAATATGTAGTTTGCGGCAAGCAAATAAGGATTGAATGCCCAGTGAAAAAAACTTTCTAATTTGTAGATAATTTTCATTGATTAATCTCCAATGATCGATGTATTTATCGCCAAACGTAGACAAATGCACCGAAGTATAGATGATGTGGGGAAAAAATGATCGGGAATGGCGTGTTGAAGGATGGCAATAATGGAGAATAAAGTTCATGAGACCCGTCATTAAACTTATTTGGATCACAAGTGTTCAAAAACATTCTCTATTGGGTTTGAAAAGAAAAGAAAATCCGAAACTATAAACTCGGAAACAATAGATTTTTACAACTTTTTACTCACAATACAAACAATAGAATCGAATTTTTTGAATCTGTTTAAAAACACATAAAAATGTTCTGTTTTACATATAATTATTAAATCAAAGTTCGTGTGAAATAAAAATCATCCGCATTACATAATTGATAATTAATTTATAATGTATTTTTTTCATTGTTTTCGAAATGTCAATAATGACAAAAATATAAATTATTGAGAGATGAACTATACCATCTTGTTTCTCTATATGTTTTTGTGTTATTGATAGCTTTCAGATTTTTAATAAAAAATAAGAGTTTCCATATTTTTTTAAAAAAACATAAAGGTTTCAATATTCTTTTTAAAATATTTTTTGAGAGCCCTAATATATTTGTGCAACCACTTATTTATTATATACAGTATTACACAAATTTGGAACAATTTTGAGAAAAGTATTCCAAATAAAACAAAAAATCTTTAAATGATGAAGTCAACATTTGGACTTGACCTCAAATTCTTTCTACTATTGAAATGGAGTTGTTAAATAGCAATATTTTTTGCTATTTTAGCAATAGTAAAACTGAATGAATAATAATATTCATAAGAGTTTATTGACGTTTTTATTAATACACAATTGCAAAAATTATTATTTTTTAAAGTTTAGTAACAGTTTTAAAATAATAAAATTACAATGCGTATTAGCAATTATAAGATTCTAATAACACTGTTACTATAACTAAAATTGCAATGTGTGTTATTATTTTTAAAATGGTAGTAACGCTGTTACTAATACTGCAATTACACTTTGAGTGTTACTATTTATAAAACTCTAGCAATGTGTTTTCATTTTTTAAAAATTTCTAATAACGCTGTTGCTAATATTAAAATTGCATTGAGTATTATTATTTTTCAAATTTTAGTAAGGCTATTACTAATACTAACATTGGAATGAATATCATTTTTTTAAAAAATTTGAATAACGTTGTTACTATACTAATAAA
The DNA here is from genome assembly GCA_031471125.1 of Archaeomysis grebnitzkii. Lineage (NCBI taxonomy): Eukaryota > Metazoa > Arthropoda > Malacostraca > Mysida > Mysidae > Archaeomysis > Archaeomysis grebnitzkii. The sequence continues at coordinate 13,236 of JARUHE010030577.1, read as the reverse complement.
ATTTTAATGGCTATTATCATTTCTAAGCGGTTAGTAACGCTATTACTGATACTAAAATTTCTATGAGTATTATTACTTATAAGATTCTAGTAACCTTGTTACTAATATTAATATTGCAATGGGTATTCACCTTTTTAAAGTTCTAATAATACTGGTACTAACACTATAGTTGCAATGAATATAAATATTTATGACAACTTTAGGGATTTTCGTTTTACAGACCCCTCGCATCGAAATGATAAATACATAACACATGAATACAAATAATTAATTTAAAATAACAATATGTCCTAAATTTGACCTTCTCATTTTTCTTTTTATATGAAATTTAAGTATGAAATTATACTGTTTCGTTCCAGTATATCTTTTAATAAAAAAGCTTTTTAAGATAGATGATAAATATGTTTTTAATTTAATGTTCAAGTAACGAAATCAAAGAAAAATTTAAGAAAACTTTAATTGAAGAGTCATTTATTTTTTTATAAATGAAAAATGTTTTATTTTTGTTAAAAATCAAATGGAGTGGAACTAAAATGATGTTTTACATGAATCAAGTGTTTAAAATTATATAAATATTTGTAAGTTGATGAAAGTCAATTTTAGGACTACCGTAAAACTCCTGACACGTAGACTAAAATGTTGTCTACGTTATAGGAAGAATATACGTTTCAGATATACCAATTTAACACCGTTACCCCTGCCTTTGTGTCACTTTTTTTTGTATATACCATATAAATGATGTGGACATTTTAGGATTTCTCCGTTTCATGATTCTACGTTTTATAAATTTTTACGTTTTATGATTTCTCCGTTTTATGATTCTACGTTTTATAAATTTTTTACGTTTTATGATTCTATGTTTCAGGAGTTTTACTGTCTCGTGTGTCAAACAAGTTTTTAGGGGCTAACACATACGTTTTAAAAATGTCTTATTTTCAGGTGAATGCTATTTCGTTACTTAAACATTAAATTTATAGTCATTCCAACCATCTTTTTGATAAAGCATTTTCACATAACATACTGAAACTTTAAAAATATATAAAAGTTATTACTTGAAATAAATAACAACGTGAATAGATACATGGTCGTAAAATACTATTATGCATTTAATTGATCATTTTTGATATGATGCATAGGACCTGATAAACAAAAAAATCCAATAAAGTTATCAGTGGTAATACTAGCAATACAATGCATATTAATGTTTCTACAAACTTTGTAATCCTATCAGTGTATTAACATTGCAATGAGTAATAATATTTCTAAAATTACACTGATTATTTTTGTTTCTATAAAATAAGTAATGTTATTAGAACTGCTGACATTGCAATAAGTAGTTATATTTCTAAAAATATAGTAACGCTGTCACTAATAATAAAACTGCAATAAGTAATAATGTTTCTAAGATTTTGTAATTCTATCAGCAGTACTAAAATTATAATAAATGTTATTTTTTATAAAAAAAAATTCTAATCCTATGTGCATGTATTGTAATGAGTAATATTATTTCTAAAAAACTTTGAACGCTATGAGTAATACTGACATCGCAATGAGTATTAATACTTCTAAAATTTTAACAATGATAAATTAACACTATCATTACAATTTCCAAAACTTTCAATAATATTGAAAGTGCAATCCTACTGGAGATATAGAACAAATTGTCTTTAAATACAATGAATCATAAAAATATTTTCTATACCTTAGCAAACAATAGATACAATTATTAGCTCGATTTGAATTATGTTGTGAAGAACTTTTTTTCTCAAATAAGACTTTCCTCTTTTATGTGACATTCATTGTTTAAGAATGACCATAGATTGGTTGACAATCCCTCCAACACAATAGAAACAATTGTCAACTAATAAAAACCAAAAGATGGACTGTATGGATCGACAATAGCACAAGTGAAGTAACCCACATTTAAATAACAGGTACCCTACCTCACAATAACACAAGTGAGGTAACCCACATTTAGATAACAGGTACCCTACCTCACAATAGCACAAGTGAGGTAACCCACATTTAGATAACAGGTACCCTACCTCACCATAACACAAGTGAGGTAACCCACATTCAAATAACAGGTACCCTACCTCACAATAGAACAAGTGAGGTAGCCCACATTTAGATAACAGGTACCCTACCTCACTTGTGCTATTGTCGATCTAATTATAAAGTTGGTTTACAACGGCATCTTTAAAGCACTTTAGTTCTTACCACCAACCATAGACTTATATTTATAATACGTCTATGCCACCAACACTTGTCATGCGTTGATCGGTTAATTTTTTGTGAAAGTGCAAAAAGGGAAATGGTAACATTCTGTAACATTTATTTTTGCTGAAGAATATTTGTCAACGAAAGACCATTTGAATAATTAAATATTTAAAGAACATTAACCCACATGTATATTTTTCATTGTTAGATAGCGTATAGACAACTTGAGGCATACATACTCTTACTTCATCCATGCAATTGTATACTATCACAAACATTGACGTATTAGATTGTATTGCATCATAACAAATTATATTTATTGTGTATTTAACTTACCATGTTGTGAGTACTTTTTGCCTGTTTATAGTACTCAGCTCCAGAATCGCACTTGAAATTGATAAATCGTGCCCTTAATATCCGTTTCTTCCTGCCTAGTATCTTCATGGATCCTGGAAAATGTAGCTAAGTTGCTGATTTATCACTTCTGCACAAAACATTCAATAATGAGAACCACCCACTGTATCTTCGACTGCATGTTCCAAATGAAAGGTTAACTACAAGGTGGTTAAAAAGTCAGGTCGGATTTTGAAGGAAGAAATGTAGATAAATGGTGAGCAGTTTCAGCAGCATTGTTATTGTGCTGAGTGTAAAATCGTACAATAGCAACTTTTTGCGGCATTGTTAACTTTTGGTTGGCGTCGTCAGGGAGTACTGCATTGACCATTATTACTGAAAGATATATGAATATAAATGTATCAGTGAGTTTTATTTAAAAAATTGTAAAATTTATTGAATTGTTCTTCCTTCAAAATCACTATGTAGGTGCGCTTTAATTTTAAATAATTATGTTCTCTCTTCTATAATTTACAAAACTTATCAGTATGCTAGATGTTTTGTTCCATTTTTGTAAATTGTGGAATGTTCTTCCTAGTGACCATAAATCGTATATATTAATGGATTTTTAAGAGTGGAATGTTTGAAACCTTTTGGTCACCATCTTGGCTGAAAATGGCCTAAAATTCAAACTTTTTTAAATAATGGACATTTTAGGAGTTTTTAGACTTAGCCAATTTATCATCAAATTCATGATTAACCAAAACATTTTTGAAAGTTTAAAGGTCTTTTCATTACAAACAAATGAAAGAAAGGGGTTAATATAACAATATATAGAACTGTATTAAAAAATGAACAATTTTAGAAACTTGTTAACATACAAACACAGTTATTAATGCGTAGAATTTACTCGTACTTGTTCTTATCTAAATGCCTGTGTTAAATAATGTTTTTACTTTTTTTACAATTTTTACTATTTATTTTCTGCATATATGATCTTACTATAAATGTGAAATATGCAATATATTTTCAGTAAAATATTTCCGTTCCCATAAATGTAAAATATAACAACATTTATCTGTAATAACAATTATATCTATTCACAGGGTTACAAAGAAAACAATTTTAAGAATGCATCATGTCATTAAATGATAAATAACCTTAATTATATTGATTAATTAGTGTCAATTATGGTTGCTTAAGAATAGTAAGATATTCCACTTGCTTTTGATTTACATTTTGACTGATTGACACAGCTATAAGTAACCATGTTCATTTATGACTAACAAAGGTTGGCGAACGAACGCTTCAAACATTCGACCTATCTATTATTATATCTGGTTTTGGATTACGACTAAAATAAAACATAGGATTCTAGTCATTTGTAGCAATACAAATTAAATAATAATTTACATAGTGATTACAAGTTATGTTTAATTTGAAGTGTTTGATAATTTGTAACTGTTCATGATTTTCAACATTTGTTGTTAATATGACATTCAAATTTTGTAAATTAATATTAATGACTAATGTTTTTTATGATTAATTTATTGTGCACAGCAAGTGTATGCAAAAGCCAATAAGGCATACAATCAAGTATGACAAAGTTCATAATAATAAATATAAGATTATAATAAAAATACAATTACTTTCTGTGATAACATAACAATAGTAATAAATACATGTATAATATTATAATATACTGTATATACAATTACTTTCTGTAATAACATAATAATAATAACAAAACAATAGTAATAAACATCATAAGATTATAATACATATTCAATTATTTTCTGTAATAGCACAAACAATAGATTTTCAATGTTAAAATAAATAATAGACAACCTTGTTATCACTAAAATTTAAAAAAATTCTAAATATAATTTGGTTAAGTTACCGAAATATTTTCAGTAAAAAAATATCTAAGCTAATAATAATTATTACATTAACACTAATATATATATATATATATATACATAGAACTCACACTAATTGAAGTTACTCTACTCTCCTATTTTTGTTAATAGAACTCATACTAATTGAAGTTGCTCTCTTCCTCTTTTTGCTAATAGAACTTATACTAATTGAAGTTGCTCTACCCCCTCTTTTTGTTAATAGAACTCACACTAATTGAAGTTACTCTACTCTCCTCTTTTTTTGAATAGAACTTATACTAATTGAAGTTGCTCTCCTCCCTCTTTTTGTTAATAGAACTCATACTAATTGAAGTTGTTCTCTTCCTCTTTTTGTTAATACAACTTATACTAACTGAAGTTGCCCTCTTCCCCCTTTTTCTTAACAGAACTCACACTAATTGAAGTTACTCTACTCTCCTCTTTTTGTTAATAGAACTCATACTAATTGAAGTTGCTCTCTTCCCTCTTTTTGCTAATAGAACTTATACTAATTGAAGTTGCTCTCCCCCCTCTTTTTGTTAATAGAACTCACGCTAACATAATTTTCTCTCCTCTCTCTTTTTGTGAATAGAACTTATACTAATTGAAGTTGCTCTCACCCTCTTTTGTTTTATAGATTTATAGAGCTCACGCTGATGTAAGTTGCTCTTTCCCTCTTTTTGTTTATAGAACTCACGCTAATGTAAGTTTCTCTTTTCCCTCTTTTTGTTTATAGAGCTCAGGCGAATGGAAGTTGCTCTTCTTCCTCTTTTTGTTTACAGAGCTCACGTTAATATAAGTTGCTCTCCCCCCTCTTTTTGTTTTATAGAGTTCACGCTAATGAAAGTTACTCTCTCCCTCTTTTTGTTTATAGAACTCATGCTAATGTAAGATGCTATCCCCCCATTTTTTTGTTTTATAAAGCTCACGCTAATGTAAGTTGCTCTCTCCTTTTATTGTTTATAGAGCTCACGCTAATGTAAGTTGCTCTCTTCCCTATTTTTGTTTATAGAGCTCACCCTAATGTAAGTTGCTCTCTTCCCTATTTTTGTTTACAGAGCTCACGCTAATATAAGTTGCTCTCCCCCCTCTTTTTGTTTTATAGAGTTCACGCTAATGAAAGTTGCTCTCTCCCTCTTTTTGTTTATAGAGCTCACGCTAATGTAAGTTTCTCTCCTCCCTCTTTTTGTTCATAGAGCTCATGCTAATGTAAGTTGCTCTCTCCTCTTTTTGTTTTATAAAGCTCACGCTAATGTAAACTGCTCTCCTCCCTATTTTTGTTTATAGAGCTCACGCGAATAGAAGTTGCTCTCCTCCCCTTTTTTGCTAATAGAGCTGACACTAATTAAAGTTGCTCTCCTTCCTCTTTTTGTTTATAGAGCTCACGCTAATGGAAATTGCTGTTCTCTCTCTTTTTGTTAACAGAGCTCACGCTGCTCTCCTTCCTCTTTTTGTTTATAGAGCTCGCGCTACTGGAAGCTATTCTCCTTCATCATTTTTGTTTATAGAGCTCACGCTAATGGGAGTTGCTCTTCTCTCTTTTTTTGGACAACCGACTTTAACCTTAAACGTAGCATAATTCAGCAGAACGTTGAAGGCTTTATCTTTTTACGGTTCTAGTAAACATCTTTTGCTGGATAATTAGTAGGTCACTTGCATCCATATCGAAAAGTTATTTCTTTTTCTTGTTATCTTTTGCTGTGAAAAACACTTATTTTATTTATATTGTTGGTCTTAGTATAGATTTTAATTACGCTAAGGTGTATTTTTTTAAATAACAATATACTTAAAAAGCGGCCCCAATGATGCGTGACCCTAGGCTATAGCTTATTTAGTATTTAGGCACTGTGCCACTCAGTTTATTTTTTATGACCAAATCTTCAAGGTTTTGGAAAATATCCTTGTTAAATGGAAATATTTTTGATAATTGCATGCATTAATATATAATTCTAGAACTTTTGCACTAAAATATATTTTTCTTCTGCTCTAAAGTGTTTAGGGTTCTTTTAGTTCAGTTCGTCAATGGAAGCTAGTTCAATATAATCATCATCGAACGCAAGACAGGGGAAAAATTATTTTTGTAGTTAACCCCTTAATAGGCATAGACGACTTAACTCGTTTTGACCCAAATTGCATTTTCCAAATTTACTATACTATAGTTGAAGCAAATAAAAAAAGGATTGCATTTGACTATTTATAATATTGAGCACTAATGGTTAATAGAAAATTCAAGAAATATAAACATTTTTGTTGATGGACTACAAAGCTTGGCAGAACATCACTTAAATCAGTACTAGTGACATAAAGAACCATTGCACTGTTCTGATAATCTTGAGGCCACAATTTTAGTCACAATCAGAGTCTTTGTCAGGAGCAAAGTAAAATTTCACTCAATGAATGATTTAAAAATGTTGAATGCTGCTTGCTTTGAAATGAGCTTAGTTTTAAACAAGCATACAAAGCATGTAATTTACAAAAATTGCAGATGGATTTTATTACGAACGATAGAGTAATTAGTACCAGAATTACAATTGGTTCATTGGTGGAGAAATTAACTCTATTTTTTATATTATTGTAGAAGTTTCAACACCAAGAAATTGTATTATAAAGTGCATCCGCTGATCCATCTGGAATATTTACAAGTCTTAAAAATAATGATGCACTGAATAATCATTTTATGGTTCTAGCAACAAGGCAAAGGTGCTTCATACACATTTTGTCTGTTGACTGGTTAACTATCAAAAAAAACTTAAATACTTTTACGATTTGAATACATTTTTTCCAAAGCATATATGTCAAAAGTTTTCTTCACTATAGCAGTAGCTTTGTTAAATTTTATTTCTCAGCTTGTTTGTAACAAAGACAAACTGTCTATCGGAGTTTTAAGAGGTTATCTGCAATAGTTATAAATGATGATATTGTATTTGTTGCTTTAATTTTGTCTTTATTTTTCTTATATATTAAATAACTGCAATTGCACAACTGTTTTTTTCTGGTTCATCGTTTCTTATAGTCAATTGAACAAATATTATTGATAGATGAACACAACATAACCCATAGAAAAAACAGTATACGCATGCACGTTTACATTTTTATTAAATTTTGAAAATCTTTTTTACTATTCAATCTTATCTGTTTATTGTTTGTTTTCCTTGTCAAAGTGTATTATTTGTTTCTCCATTTCAAATTGGTTACATTTTAGAGTTTTACCAATAATACATGTAATGTTACAGCTTATTAATATAATAAGCCTAAATATATCGGAAAGAAATACAAAAAAAAGTTGGAGAAAAAAATGATTGTCATACTTCGGCTTTTGTTAAGTACATATTTATGCTATAATTATAAAAAAAAAAATATATATATATAGGGTAAGTGAAAGAATCTTAGTAGCAGTCGTCCTCCTTGTATTATCACAGCAGGCCGAATTTTGCAACATTCACTTAATCTCAGGAAATTCTTTATCAATGTAAAATATATCATATCTAAATTTGTTTTTATACCAATAAAATACTGATAAACTAATGTTTGTATTGAAGTAAACAGAAATCATGTATGCCTAGTTTTTTTCTAAATAAGCTTGTTAATGTCCTCAAGAGGCCAAGGATTTTTACCCTATATTCCTTACAAAAGCCACAATCAAACAGGTAACCATTTTGGCCCAGCACAGAGGCTAGGCAAGTAGTTTCAAGTGTTCACCTTCGAAGATCATTCAACTGTATCAAAAGATTGCATAGCCCTTGAACATTTTATTTTCATGGGTCAAATAATTTCAAACTATCATTCATATTTTGGTTTACAAATTACATTTTACATAATTCTATTGGACAGTATCATAAATATCTGAATTTTAATTGGTATTTAAATTCTTCAATATTTTGACATAAGATTTCCCATCAGCATTTACAAGTCTCTAGAATTCAAACATTAAAACCAAATGTTACCTTCATTTTCTCCTTAGTAATCTGTTTGAAAATGGTTATACAGGTAAAGCTCCTATTTCAAGAGACATACGGACCAATAGTAGTTCGTTAATTAGGATCTTTTATGAAATAGGATCAAATGAGTTATTGCTGTCTACATATAGGAAATGGTTTTCCATGATGAAAACTGAAAACCTTTGCCTATACACAGGTATAACTACAATAATTAGGAAGGCATAATTATAGTGCCCTGTAGGTAATAAACAATAAAGTAAAAAATAATTTTTGTCTTAGAATATGTATTACATGTCATGCATTTTTTTTAGTAAACAGAGATGTAAATAATTATCTATTATCTTATTGTTTTGTGCTGTATTATATACATAGATTATTTAATTGAATTGACATTATTAGTACTATAATATATTTTTCGTGTTAGGAATCAAAATCGTGAAATAAAATCGCCGTCTCAAAAAATATGTCATGAAATTTGAATAAAATGAAAATAAACCAAAAATGTATTATTTATTATATAAACATATAAAATATTATTTCAACATGAATTATAATTTTAATGTTCTAAATATTGTTAAACAAATCCAGAACTTGAAATTCTATAAATTTGGATATGAAGATTGGACAATAAATATTGTAGATTATTAAATTAAATCAAAAAAATTTAATTTAGGATTAGTTTTGTTGCAAACCAAACAATCTAGTTACCTGATGTGTTTTCCGTCATAATATAGCACTGACATTACTCAAATACTTTCAGCTCTTCATACATTTAGACATTATTACTACCACACCAAGTGATTGGTACCCTAGAGATATGCAATGGTCACACGGGGCATTCTTCCGCCTACGTTAAGCTTAACATAAAAAAATTTCAAAGGGAGAACACCATATTCAATTTTCTGATAATATGTTAGAATGGGCTTGACCCGATGCAGTTGAGATTTGCTTACATAGATGATTGTCTTATCTATTCAGTGATTATCCCTCAAATGTTGTTGTCGATCTTCTAAGCATTATAATATTGTGTATTCACCATACAGTATTATATTGTTTGCTACAGAAGTTTAACTCTATGCATGCATCCATCACAATTATTTTCAACTTCATATGCATAGTTCAACAGGCATAACTCAATACTGAACAGCTTTTTCTAAAGTTATTTATTTCATTAATAACTAATTTCTAATAAAATTTATATAGCAAAATTGCATCTACACAAACAGCCATCTAATTTATTTATTATTTCTAAATTGCTATAATAAAGAGTTAAGTACTTGCATTTCTTTAAATTAATATAAATTATACTCTAACTATTAACTACCAGCATTACCTTTTAATTAACATCATTACAATTATGGTCAGTTTATTGAATCTGATCTACTAGGGCTATCTCTTTGCCATGAACTACCTTGGTAATGTGCTCATCTAAACTTGGCATTCCGGTAATAATTTGAAGAACACTTTTTTATTTACAATTTCTTTAAAACATCCCAGTGAAATAAATTCCGAAATCTTAAGCTGTACTATATTTATGTTCCATAATTATCCGAGTTCCAATAATAAAGACTTAAAACAAATGGAGATAACTAACAAAAACACACAATATATTAAAACTTTGGATCATTCATATCCACCACTTTAAATGAATATTTTGTTAACCAAAAATTTCTAGTGTTTGCATTGAAACCACAAAAGAAAATTGTCTGAATTCACACATCTCGATCTTGTGATCCCAATGGGTCAACTTACGGATTCACTCCCAAAGTAACAACAACATTTGATACTCGGAGGCAGCCAATCATCCAAATACTACCCATACCCAATGTGGTTTAGCTTCTCTAACAAAATAAAAACAATCTCCCAACTATCAAATGTTGTTGCTTTATGATCGTAGCAGACAGCCATATTTTCTTAATCAATCAATATATATAAGTCTCACTGTTATGCTCTTGAATATTCTTTTTATCTCTTACTTTATATTACATAATTTAAATTTATAATTATTTATAATTTATAATTACTTATACCACTTAATTTAATATTTATAATGATTCATACAGATTATCATTGGTTTTTAAGAATAATATTACTCAAATCACTCTTAGGGTTATTTATTATTATATTTGTCAAATTATTAAAAATACATGCTTAATCTAAAAAATAATCAGCTTAAAGTTAGGAAAATATAAGAAAAAAGTGCAGATTTATAATCTAATAATTATTAATAAGTATTTTAGAATACTAAAATTTCTTTGAAAGATTACTATTGAATAAATGTTAGTGTAATATCTAGGCAACTTTTATTAGCAAATCACAGCCTTATAAAACTTGTAAAAAAATTTCATATTTTTCATTTTAAGATAATATTGAATACTTTAAATATATTTTGTCCTATGTAGCACCAAGCATGATTGTTCTGTTAAAAATGTTTAAAACCTTATAAAATATTTATTTCAGCACCAAGAAAAGCAATTCATACAGTATAAAATTAAAAAATCCTATGTGTAAATCTATTTTACTATTTTAACAAAATACAGTTTAATATTAAATGTTAGTTAATTATACTCCAGTGAAACATAATGTATTTACCCAGGATGATAACTCTCAAAGAAGAAAGTATTGCAACCATAAAAGTAAATTACAAAGCGTACTAAATGTCGTGATTGAAATCATGTGAATAGTGTAAATACTTACAAAAAATTGATTGTTCAAGCTAGATTGTACAATTCACTTAATGTTTGTAGCAAATAAATTGAAAGTTTGAAGATATGCTCATTTTGAAGAAAAAAAAGTATAATTCAAAAATTTGAAGACGAAAAAGATTAAAAATATTAATTAAATATTTAGTCAGCTCAAACTTTGAAGGTTACATCAATTTCTTCTTTGAAGTCATGCTCCATTTTTTCATCTTTATTTGCCACATAATGAATTTTAAAAATTTGCATCATTTCCTTCTTGATGCACAATCCATCAGATGAACATAGGAAGGCATCACATACAATTCGAAACTCGTCACCAATAGTATCTGACGATGGATCAACACTAATTTTCACTTCAATTGAATCTTCTAAAACTCCTTTTTCTTCTTGAAACTTTATATTTTTATTTTTTGTCACAAGTCTCCAAGTGTTTGGTGCATATTCGTTCAACTTATAACCATCCTTTAACTTTAATTTTAACAGAATTACAATATTAGAAAGAAAAGATTGAGGTAATGAGATATCTTTGATATTCAGTACCATGTTTTCGTTTTCTTTCATGTCAACAGAATAAGAATCAGTAAAATCAGCAGAAGAATCAATTTCTTCTGAAGGTGGAAAAATAACTCTAAACTGTTCAACCGACCCTGATTCTAAGCACAAACACTGGATTTTATGACTGTTTGTATCCGCAATCAACAATGATGATTCATCGTTACTTGAACACAAACCACCAGGTTCATTAAATTGATGATTTGTTAATAAAGATTTTATGCAATAACCTTTACCTTGAGGTTCAATTAATTTAATTTTATGGTTGTATGAATCAGCCACGTAAATTTTTCCTTGCAGATTAGTTATTCCAAGAGGGTGTTGTAATTTTGCTTCAACACCACAACCGTCCTTATCCCCATAAGCAAATAAGTCTAAAGGATCTCTTTCTCCTCCCACGACATTCTTCACAGCTCCATCTACGAGAGAGAACTTTCTTATGCAAGAACTCTCCGAATCTGCAATAAAAATTGCCTTTTCCTTCACTCCATTCTTGTTAGCATCTGAATGACTGTACAGAACTAGGCCTGAAGGCTGTGCAAATCCAGCCTTCAATGGGTACGATGTATTACGATTTTCTTCGGCGCCACTTCCTGCAAGTCTGACAACTGTTCCTTTTTCAAAAAACGTTTTCTTTAGCCAAGATCCTCCAGTTAAAAACACACCCCATATTTGGTGACATCCAGCCATGCCTATGATGAGTAAATTGAAAGGATCTTCTTCAGTACAGTCCAAGGTTCTTGTTAAACAAACATCCCAAGGGGAGGACAAACCTTGTTCACCTAATATTTTACCTCCTTCCAGATCTTGCGATTGTCTTCCAGTTCCACATAATGTCTGGACAGTTTTGCTGCTTAAATTGATAACTCTGACCGAATGATTCTCCGTATCTGCAACATAAATCAAGTCGGGTGATAAAAATGCCATTCCTTGGGGATTATTGAATTTCGCCAGTGAAAAATCTCCATCCCTGAGGCCTCTTTCACCACAGCCAACAATACTTGCGACAGTTCCATGGAAATCCGTCAGAATGATTCGGTTGTGGCCTGAATCTGAGATGGCAACACCTTCTGGATATGTCATCACCTTCCCAGGGTAACTCAATGCATTTTCGAGAGAAGTAATGTGCATCAATGGCATCACTGGGATTGCAGTTCTGTTCAATAAATGTCGTTCTTTGAAATAATTCACAGCAACATCAACGTACATGAAGAGCCTCTCTCGGTGACCTTCTCCAACCAAAACAAAAAGTGGTTCATTACTTGGACCTAAAAAGCAAAAATTCATCAACTTGAAATTATTTAAATTATAAAAAAAATTTAAAACATAAAATTCAAAACAAAATTACAAAAATATTCAGCCATTGAATTGTATGCCATGGATGACAGGGCAACCTCATGTAAAGTAAACCAACATTATTGAAAACTAGTAACCCACGAACCGGAAGGTTCAAATGTCTCACGATGATTCACTCACTAACTTTAAAAACTAGCCATAGATGACCTGCAATCTCGCGTAGCTATAATTCAATAAATGTTTATTTTATGAATTTTTTTTCCAAAACTCTGTTTTTGACTATAACTTTTTTAAGGT
>JARUHE010030466.1:0-15280 GCA_031471125.1 Archaeomysis grebnitzkii | reverse complement strand
AGGGCAAATTTTTAAACTGAATACCAAGCTACCATAAATGCAACAACAATGTAATGCTAAGTCAGAATTAAGATGTCGATTAATAATATTACATACTCAATGGTTATCAGAACAAAATAAAACTAGTTCTCAAATTTTAGACCATAAAAGAACCAATAAATAGAACTTTAACCTTTTGTCAATGTTAGAAATGGAAAATTATTTCAAATTCCAAAACTAGAAGCTAAAATAGCCAACATATCAGAAAATATAAATTTAACAAAATAAATGTAGATTAAACGGTCTTGATATTGGTTTAAAGCCTCTATGTACCACGTTTGAAGTGATTTGATCCATAAATAAAAAACTTTGATATTTTGTTGGATGTGAAAGCATATACCCGACGACGAGGACGAAGTAGTAACTGCTATGTCGCAAATTCGTTTCACTCGCTCGACAAAAAAAGAGCATTTTTGCCACACTGTAGTCTGCAGTGTTGAGCTACGCTACAAAAAGTTATCTTCATCACTGAACCAATGTGGATTGTTTTATAAATTAAAAACCTTAAAAATTTATATAAAAAAACAAATAACTAAAACAGTTTCATTTTTGTAGGCTACATTTAAACATAAATACAAATACACTTGTTCAATTTTTCTTTGTATAGACTAAATGAAATTAAATTTCTTCAATTTGTATATTTAAACCAATATTATAAGTTTTTATTTTTCAAAGTCATACAAGAAATTTTCCTTCATTACCATTAACAAAACAAATAAGGAGCATTTCATCAGTTTTATTTTGTGAGGATGCAGCCTCAACAAGATGAAATAAATTATAATTTCTCGGACATCAGTTGGTTCACAATTAGATTGAAATTGCCATTTGGTAAGATTAATTCAAATGTAGGGTTAAGAACAAAAGCAAACAAAATTGTAACATTTCATAACGTAGGTGAAATTTATTTTCCCACAAAATCAACATCTTTCAAACATTAAACGAGCTGACAAAAATAAACAAATGCATTTTGTAAATTATTTAATGTTTTTGTTAGGCCATTTTAATGTTGACAACTAGTAATCCAGGAACCAAACTTTAATAAAAAAATTTATCTCCACAAATGTCAATTAAAAATGGTGTTAAAAAATGAGAGAACATCCTTTAATCACAAATTCACCCTAGAGACTATTTATGTATACTTCATTTCCAATCCATTGACGCAAAATAAAAACAAAATGTCAATCAAAAATGTTGTTACAAAGTGAGAAAACATCCTTTTATCAAAAATTCACCTAGAGACTATCTATGTGTACTTCATTTCCAATCCATGGATGCATAAATAAAAACAAAGTATGAAAACATTTTTTTGTTAATTTGATGAAAAAAAGTAGATAAAAATGGATAAAAGCAAATAAAATTACCTAGTAATATAATAAAACCAATAACCAAGCCTATATGAAAAGAAATAATAATAGTATAGATGATATATGAGCATTCAAGTCATTGTCTAACGCCGCCGACGACGACGAGGACGACATCGGAATCGGAAAGGACAACAACAAAATAGCAAAGCTTAATAGTAGCATGCATAACAGTAAAAAAGACAACAACATAATAGCAGCATGCATAACAATAAAGAGTAATAATAGTTGTTGACTATTCGAAGAATGTCGTAAGTCCCAGTGGAGATGTCGCCAAACATTTCAATAGAATCCATTCTTCATACAAAAATGTAAATATAAGAGAGAGAAAGTGACTGTATGGAGAGAGAAGGAGGGAGAGCGGACAAAGGAATTGCAGATGAAAGAAAGGGGAATTAAATGCGTAGGCATGAAAGGGAAAAGGGGAACAAGTGTTAATTGTAATAGATACTGAAAGTGTCTAACAAAGAATGAAAGGAAGAAACATTAAAGCAAACAGATGCGGATATAAAGGTTCAAGTGAAGGAAGAGAATAAAAACGTTGCAAATATTTTACAAATCAATTTTTACTTAAATTTGACGAGAAATAAAAAAATCTAAATGCAAAAATTACAATTTAGAAAATGGGAAAATCACATCAAATGTAACATGTATGAGAAAATAAATTTATACCTTCTATATTTATTAATTTGGAAGTAAGATTACTTCTTCTGTCCCGAGAAGGATCAGCATTTGCTTTTCTTAGTTGAATCATACAATACAATGACAGAGTTTTAACAGATTACATTGTCCCAAACAAAAACATGCGCCTACTTCAGCTCATTGTAAGCTAGAATATATAAAACGAACTCAGGGAGTTAACTTTTGTTTGCATTACAACATGGCCATGTTCCAAAGATAAAAATTCGGTGTTGTTTCAAAATATGATGTTTTAACAAAAGTTGTTTTAAGTAACTCTCAATTTTATTAGATGTTATTTAGAATTAATGGTTCTTCATTTGATTCTTAATAACCATAAACTTATAAAAATAATAGATTTTGACCTGAAATAAATGTTGCTTAGAACTAAAAACTATTGATTTTATTCTAAATAATTATTTCATTGAAAAGATTTTACGTACAACAATAACGATGATGAAGGAACCATATATAAAGCTTTTTTCCATTTCGTTCTACCCCAGTAAGAAAAAAATCCGCCCAGCATATACAGTTACCTGTTTTATCTCCGCAGTATCTATGCATATTGAAAAAAATAATTATATCGGTGCTATCTTGAATTTCTAATGATATATATTTGCAGTGTGTGTGCGTTATCTAAGCGAAGGACCATTTTGGCAGAGATAATTATTCTCATTTATCATTGGATTTTATTTATATTTAGATACATTCGAAAATATAATTATCATTTTTATTTTCAGACAATAATATATAATTATATTTAAAATCAAATAAAAATTATCTATGCCAAAATGGTCCTTCGTTTAGATACTTCAGATTTATATTATTGGAAATCCCAGGTTACGCCGAGATAATCATTCATGATGCACAGATAAATTCTGACTGGGGCAGTGGAAAAAAAGAACACTAAGTGTTCTTAATATTAATATAAGCTTTACCTACAAGACAAAGAAAGAGTCTGACATACAAACTAATGAGTTTTAACATTTTTAGCAATAGAAGTCGATTGTCTTTGAAGGCAAGACCACGAAATCCAAATGGCACTGAACACAATTTTCACTTAACTGGGATATACATACCATTTTAGCACTGTTCTATAAAACAACGAGTTAAATAAGTTGCATTTGAACAAGCTTAAATACAACTAACAACATAACAATAAAACTGGAAAAACATAACCCATACAACATGTTTAATAAATTAAAAAAATGAAATAAAACCGATCATAATTGCACAAACCAAAAAAATTGTTGACTTTGACGAATTTATTTTGCAAACCTTAGTAGTTGGTCACACTTTGGATCTCGTATCAACCTTTTCTACTCTCACACACCTATATTGGAAGCACGGATAGGCAGAGAGAGACCAACGTCGAAAACATAGAAATAGTTAGTCTGTTATCGTACATATGTTTGTGCGTACGTACGACACTGTCAGGTATAGAGACATTACATAAATAAACTGAACAATAAACACATAATACATTGATGTAAGAACTGCACATAATAATATAATGTAATCATAAGCTTTTGTGACTGGAATTATTTACATATTTTATGCTAATGTGTTTGAATGAATTTTTTGGACATCGTATTTAATATTTCCAACATCTTTATTCCTTTATATGAGAATATACTCAAAAAATATCATTATGGAACATTTATATTCATTCAGGTCAGAAGACATGTCCATCAGGTGAGAATGAAAAACATTTAACCAAACATGATTATTCTAAGATTGACAAATTTGAAATTTATTAATGAAAACCATTTGTCACGAACAAATTTAACGTAAGTTTAAAAACAAATTACAATTACATTGACACAAACAAATACACTGTATAAAGAAGCAAAAATGTAGCATCCACATGAAATGATATTAGTGCAATAATCATAATGACGTTTCCACAGCTTTATTGAGCTTTTATTATACCTGGGAGTATATACGCAGGTACATTATTAATGAACGGAAAGTTTAAGAGAAAATACTTTTCATTTATTTATGTAAAAAATATCCAAACGTATTCATACACTGGTTTGGTAAAAAAAAGAAGAAAAAGATAGCAAGAGAAAAATAAAGAAAAAGAGAGAAACAGAAAAATAAAGAAAAAGAGAGAGCAAGAGAAATAAAAGAGAGAGAGAGAGAGAGAGAGAGAGTGAGAGAAATAAAGAAAAGAGAGAAAGAGAAAAATAAAGAAAAAGAGAGAGAAAAAAAAGAGAAAGAAAAAAAAGAGAGAAAAAAAAGAGTGGGGGGAAAAATAGAAAGAGAGAGATAAAAAAAAGTAAAGAAAAAGAGAGATAAAAATAAAGAAAAGAGAGATAGAGATAAATAAAAAAGAGAGAAAAATAAAGAAAAAGACAGAGAAATAGAAAAAAAGAGAGAAAAAAATAGAAGGAAAGAAAGAGAGAGAGAGAGAGAGAGAGAGAGAGAGAGAGAGAGAGAGAGAGAGAGAGAGATATATATATATAGAGAGAGAGAGAGAAGGGGAGAGAGGGAGAGACCCGCATGCATGCCTTCAAGGGCCCAGTCAGTGAACCACTCAACTTGTTTAAATAATTGAATGTAAATGTAACACAAGATGTTCTTTTAATAAAACTTTTTTATGATAATGGGACTAAAAAATAATTCTATTATCATTATTACAGGCATACTATTTTAATTGCCTTTTTATATTTTATTTTAATTGGGCTTATCATAAATGCCACAAATAAAAATGAAATCTCCATTTAATAAAAATATATTTCTCAAAAAAAGGATCGCATGGCAAACAAAATAAAACTTGAATAATAGCAAAACTAGTCGATCGGTGATTGGTCGTTTTAAGTTGATATTTAGCGAGGTATTATGAACAAAAGTATTTGGTATCGGTCAGGACACCTTATTTGGTACCCAAATATTGCAGCGATACTCAACATCTACCACAAAACTACCACTATGAAGATAGTGATACTCGCAAGAACATTTAACAGACTTGGGATTATTCCAAATAACTTTGTCGTTTATTGGTGTTACCATTACTGCATATAGAGACGAGGTCACGAGATACAACAAGTGTTGATTTCATTGCAAATTCTAAAGATTTTAGTCCTTATGAGAATAATTAAATGATTCAGAAGCGTTGAATTAGATTATTTTTCCTCTTAAATGTAGAATGCGGACGTTCAATGTTTTAATTATAGTTTTGAATATTTTAAAAATTAAAACAATATTGCAGGTTTAATTTCTAAAAAAAAACAGTTAAATATGCTAGATCAGTATTTCTTAACATGCCATCCACAGACCACTTTGGATTCAAAATATTCCTCAAATTAAGTTGATTGTTTAAGATGTTAAAAAATGAAGTTAGTTTTCGGTGATAAGAAAACGTTAATACTACCTTAGTTTTGAAACTTATAATCAGATTCTTTAACATTTATGTTTTATTTTGTTAGTGATTTATATTGTTTTTAAATTTAAATGTATTTCAATTTTTAAATAAAATAATCAATAAACTTGAAACAAACAAAATTATATTTTTGGAAGCGTAAATTGAAGAACATACTTCGTTGAAATGTATAAATGCAGATGATTTCAAATTCATTAACTTGACAAAATAAATACAAATAAATATTAATAATAAATATTTAGTAATAGTAATAAAAATAACAAACATTTAATAACAATAATAATAACAAACATTTAATATTAATAATAACAATAATAATACAAATATTAATAATAAAAAAACATATTTAATAATAATAAAAATAATAACTATAATAAAAATAATAATAAAAATAAAAACAATAACAGTAACAAAAATAATAATAATAATAATAAAATAATAACGAAACTTAATAATAATAATAATGAAAACAATAATAACAACGAAAATTTAAAAATAATAACAAAAAAAAATAATAATAAGAACAATAATAACAACGAACATTAATAATAAAAATAATGAAAACAATAATAACAACTAACATTTAATAATAAAAATAATAATAATAATAATGAAAACAATAATAATAACAATAATTTGGCGGGAAGGCCGTCAGAACAGCTTCCCGCCATAACCGTGAGCGAGCAGAAGGAGCCGCGGAGGAGAAATCTTTCCTCCTCAAACAGGAGAAGGAACTGGAGCGCAGGAGAGGAAAATCTCTCCTTAATGACAGGCCGTTTAAGTCGAACTATATTTATCGGAACTTTTCACTGTGTTTACCTGCAATTAAATTTCATTTAACTTATGTTGCACATGTAGCAAGTTAAGCTGAGCACAAGTATTAATTGTTGTTCCACAAGTATTATTAATAATAATAATAACAATACTAATTATAATAATCAAAAATAAAAATATTAACAATAATAATAGTTAGAGAGATTAAGAAATATTATTAACTTTTTACGGCTTGTAATAGTATAATAAATAATACTTGAAGCAATAAAATAATCGATTATTCAGTTTGTTAAAATATATATTGAAAGAATTTTCAAATAAACATTTTAACAAAAGATTAATTTAATTTCATAAATCATAATATACAAAAGAAATGATTTTTATCAACAATGTATTTGGTATATTTTTAATACAGGAAGTTAAACTCAATTGCAGAAATAAAAAAACGTAGATGAAATAATTTAATAAGACAGATCATTGGTTCGTTTTATCGAATAATCTTACATCGAAAATAGAACATTTAAGAAATGCTTAGGCCATAATAAAACAAGATAGAACTGGCTGGTAATTATCACGAGGAAAGGTTCCATATATTACAAAGATACGATCATGGTAATTGGTGCACTGTGGTAGGTAATCCACACAAAAGCTACCAATAGGCATCGCTCATTCATCACAAGGTAAACGATAGCAATGGCTTCATGGTTGAATGAAAGGTAGAAGTATTGAACTAACAATGGCTTCATGGTTTAATGAAAGGTAGAAGTATTGAACTAAAAAATGATTTTAAGTCCAACAGTTAATGCATAAATATAATTCAAAGAAGTCGAGTGTTTGTTTGTTTAATTGTTTATGTTACCTTTATCTTGGAATTGTATAGCATTGTTCAAAACCAGTTTGACAGAAAGAATATACATTTATCAACAACGTTTAGATATGATCTTCACGTACGACATTTTTAGTATTAATATTTATAAGTTTTTAGCATCTTAAAGGTATCTTGACCACCAAAAACCTAACTCCAGAAATACTTACATAAATTACTTTGTATTTGTACACTCTAACAGTAAATAACAACGAAAATTATTTCTAAAATTTAATTGTTTACCAATGATTAAATTAAATGCAAGCTCAATCTCAAAAATTAAGACTATTAGTACAATTAATTATTTCAAACATGAGCAACATTATTACGAAACATTTTAATAATAAAAATTACATAACATGAATGTATTTATACTTGAATAAATATTTTCAAATAAATAGTAGATTTAATAAGCAAGGTAACAAGAATTGAAGATAAAAACATTTTCTATTCCTAAGACATCTCATTAGAAAAGTTAAATGGGAGAAGCATTTTAAAAACTACATTTATTTGTGATATCATATAATATTATACTAACAATATATTGATTACAAATCAATTTCAACTGAACCTGTTGTAAAATATTTCATTTTTGAAATTCAGAGCTTTTTTGGATTATTTTCAATGTATTATATACTACTTATGGCGCAAATGAATCTTTTGAATAAAAAAATAAATTTTAAATATCGTAGAATATATTTAACTATGGAAATACAAAACAAATGGAAGTAAATTATAAAGATAGAAAGAAAATGGAAGAAAATAAACAAGGAAAATAAAATAAATTATGGAAGAGAAATAAACAAGGTAGGAGAAAATGGGAGAGAAGAAACAAGGACAATAGAAATAAAATATAGAAAGAAAATGGGAGAGAATAAGCAAGGAAAATGAACGACATTATAAAAAAGATATAATGAAAATGGGATAGAAGAAACATGTAAAATAAAAAATATGGAAGAGAAATAAACAAAATAGAACAAAATGGGAGAGAGGAATCAGGAAAATTAAATAAATTGTGGAAGAGAAATAAAAAAGATGAGAGAAGAAACAAGGAAAATGAAATAAATAGAAAAAAATAAAAGAGAAGAAACTAGGAAAATAGAAGAAAATAAGAAAGACGGAGAAGAATTAAGGAAAAAAAACAAAAGAAAAATAGTAGAACATGAGGGAAGAATGATGAAATAGAGAAAAAGAAAGACATAAGAAATAAGAGCGAAGAATGAAGAAAAACATAAGAAAGATAGAAGAAATAGCAAAAGGAGAATAAAGATAAAAAGAAAGAAATAAGAAAGATAGAAGAAAATGAGAGAAGAATGAATGAAGAGAAATAAATTATGGAAGAGAAATAAGAAATATAGAAGAAATGCAAAATAAGAATGAAGGAAAAAATTATGAAATAAGATAGAAGAAACTGAGAGAGAAGAAAGTAGGAATTGAAAGAAATTATGAGAAAATTAAAAAATTAGAGAGAAGAACAAAGGGAAAAAAGTAAGAAAATAGAAGAAAATGAAAGAGACGAATGAAGGAAAAGAGAATAAAATAAGAAAGATAGCAGAAAATGAGAAAGAAGAATGAAGGAAAAACGAATAAAATAAGAAAGATAGAAGAAAATGAGAGAGAAGAATGAAGGGAAAGAGAATAAAATAAGAAAGATAGAAGAAAATGAGAGATAAGAATGAAGGAAAGAGAAGAAAATAAGAAAGATAGAAGAAAATGAGAGAGAAGAATGAAGGGAAAGAGAATAAAATAAGAAAGATAGTAGAAAATGAAAGAGAAGATTGAAGAAAAGGAGAGAGTTATTGATGAATATTTGGTTGGGCTGAATTCTGCGATGATGATGAATGGTAATGGAAGAAGAATTTATTAAATGTGTTTTGCCGCACCGAAGATAAATTCACTCAAAAGATTCGGTCTAAATCAAAATATTTATTGTTATTAATGCAACCATTGTGATAGAATAACACTTTTATTTGGGATAAGGTAATACTTTTATTTGGGAAAAGGTAATACTTTTATTTGGGATAAGGTAATACTTTTATTTGGGATAGAATAACACTTTTATTTGGGATAAAGTAATACTTTTATTTGTGATGGAGTAACACTTTTAGTTGGGATAAAGTAATACTTTTATTTGTGATGGAGTAACACTTTTAGTTGGGATAAAGTAATAAATTTATTTGTGATGGAGTAACACTTTTATTTGGGATAAGGTAATACTTTTATTTGGGATAAGGTAATACTTTATTTGTGATAGAATAAACTTTTATTTGGGATAAGGTAATACTTTTATTTGTGATGGAGTATCACTTTATTTGGGATAGAGTAACACTTTTATTTGGGATAAAGTAATACTTTTATTTGTGATAGAGTAACACTTTTATTTGGGATAAAGTAATACTTTTATTTGGGATGGAGTAACACTTTTATTTGGGATAAAGTAATACTTTTATTTGTGATGGAGTAACACTTTTATTTGGGATAAAGTAATACTTTTATTTATGATAGAAGTAACATATTAGTTATGTTATGGTGCTAGTAGTATTGATTGTGATTTTGTATGATGTTGATAGTTATGTTGCTGATGGTGGTATTATTGTGATTTACATATTAGTTGTAGTTTCGATAGTTTGTTTGCTTTAAATTTTTAATAATAACAAAAGGTTATGTATTTAACCATTACGTATAAGTTATAATGTCGGCATGGAGTAGATATAAAAATAACAAAAATGACAGTGATAGACATGATGGTAGATATAGGAATGATAACAATACAAATTTGGATATAATAGGGCATCCATCAACAAGAGGTAACAAATTGTTTCAATAAAGACAAAACCTTCAATGACAGATTGATTGAATTATAAAAAATGTGAAATAAAGAAACTTTAAAAAACTTTAAAAATTTGTCTTCGCCTCTTATAAAAATAGTGAAATGTTTTTCAAGTTAATTTGAGCTACAAAACATAACTTTTAAAGAAAATATAATATATATTACAGAATTTGTTTTATTTAAGCAAAGTTATTATTCTGCTCATTATCCATAAGCTTTGTTCAATAAAAAAAAACTGTGAAATCAAAAATGAAAAACTTTAACATTTCCCTTCACTTAAATTGGCTATAAAACATTTTTTTAAAAATATAACATAGATTTATTTTTTATTTAAGCAAAGTTATTATTCAGCTCATTATCTATAAGCTATGTTCAATAAAAAAAACATTAAAATCAAAAATCAAAAACTTTGCCTTCACTTAAATTCTGAACGCGAAACACCGACGACGACGGACTGGCCCCCGCATATCGATTTAATAGGGTATCTGTAGGATAGATACCCTAACAATAACAAGCATATGGATAGTAAAAAAACAATTATACGAATAGTAACAATGACAAGCATGGTGGTGGTTATAGCAATAGTAACAATGACAGACATGATGGTAATTATAACAATAGTAACATTGATAAAAGCAAGGTAGTGAATTATAATAATAGTAACATTGACAAAAGCAAGGTGTAGATACAACGACAGAAATAAAAACAAGCATTGTAATAGTAACAATGACACAAAAAGGGATCGTAACAATGACATACATGGTGGTAGATATAAAAATAGTAACAAAAACAAGCATAGGCATAGTAACAATAACAAGCATAGGAATAGTAACAATGACTGGCACGGTAGTAGATATAGGAATAGTGACAATGACAACCATGCTGGTAGATAATATAATTAAATGACAATAACATGATTGATAGTAGTTAAAATAATAGTAACAATGACATGTAGGGTGATAGATATAGGAATAATAACAATGATAAGCATTATAATAGTAACAGTGACATGCATGGTGGTAGATATACGGTAACAATAGTAACAGTGATGATGGTACTAGTAACAATAGAAGTAGCAAGCGTAACATGTGACAATCTAATATCGAATGTAAGATAAAAATTTCAATCTTCACATATGGTTAAGTGGCCATTCAGAACTCTTGTGAAGTATCATTTTTATTCACCTTTCAGGTCCGATCAACTTTTATCAATTATTTCTATTTTTTCCATTTGAGATTGAACCCTGAATTGTGTTTTGTCATTATTAAAATAAATAAATAAATCCTGAATTGTGTTTTGTCATTATTAAAATAAATAAATAAATCCTGAATTGTGTTTTGTCATCATTAAAATAAATAAATCCTGAATTGTGTTTTGTTATTATTAAAATAAATAAATCCTGAATTGTGTTTTGTCATTATTGAAATAAATAAATCCTGAATTGTGTTTTGTTATTATTAAAATAAATAAATCCTGAAATGTGTTTTGTTATTATTAAAATAAATAAATCCTGAATTGTGTTTTGTCATTATTAAAAAAAAATCTTGAATTGTTTTTGTCATTATTAAAATAAATAAATCCAGAATTATTTTTTCTCAAAATTGAAATAAATAAATCCTGAATTATTTCTCAAAATTAAAGTAAATAAACCCTGAATCGTATTTGTCGTTATTAAAATTAATAAATCCTGAATTTTTTTTCTCAAAATTAAAATAAATAAACCATGAATTGTTTTTTTTTTCAAAATTAAAATAAATCCTGAATAGTTTTTGTCATTCTCAAAATAAAACGAGTAATCCACGAACCGAACGGTTCAAATGTATCGCGACCATTCAATCAGTAACTTTCAAAAATATGTTTATCTCTACAATTAGAAATGTCAATCAAAAATGGTGTTATAAAGTGAGAAAATATAATTTAATCACCTTGAACACTATTTATGTATACTTCATTTCCAATCCATTGTTGCATAAATAAAACAAAATATGAAAAAAAAGTTATCAAAACAAGTTTTTCTATATCCACAAATGGCAATAAAAAATGATGTTAAAAAAGGAGAAAACATCATAATCAAAAAATCAACTAAAGAGACTTTTTATGTATACTTCATTTCCAATCCATTGATGCCTAAATAAAAACAAAATATGAAAAAATAGTTTGTTAAAAAACTTCCAAGTTAATTTGATGAAAAAATGTAAATAAAATGTAGAAAATCAAATAAAAATACATAGTAATATGTTAAAACTTGTAATCAAGCCTATATGAAAAGAAATAATAATACTATAGATGATATATGCATTCAGTGTCTAACGCTGCCGACGACGATGACGACACCATCGGAATTGCTACGCCTATGTAGAGCTTGGCTATGCACGCTCGATAATGAAAAATAAATAAACAAATAAACAAACCTTGAATTGATTTTCCTCTTTATAAAAATAAATAAATAATATTGTTATTAGTTGGCATTGCCATGCACTTGAAACTCATAAAATTAATCTAACTATCATTCACTTATTATGAGCTTTAAACCATTTATTACTAATTCCATAAGTATAATAATTATTCAGCGATGAAAGGTTAAGCTCTATACTTAGGTTATAAAAGTAGGAGTGCAACAGAAACGAAGGTTGGAGCTGCAAAAACAATTCAATGCAACAACTTTGCCATCAAACAACAACAAATCTTTTGTAGCGGAAAGTGCGAGACGTTAAAACGTCTTCAAAGCATTTAAAAAGTTGGCAAAAGCATCCATAAATGTGGCAAAACTTTTGACCCTTTAACGTGTAGATGAATATTGTTGTAAGGACGAAAACACATTGAAGGAACATTAATTGCTTGCAGACTTAAATGGGTTAAAGAACAGCAACAAACACCGCCTCATTAGTATTTCATTTGGTTGTTTCCACTGCGAGAAAATTACTCTAATGGCGACATTAAAACTTTGCCAATTGTGAACCAAACAAAATGTTGGAAACTTTATTAGCATGAGAGACAATCCAATTCAAAATTAGTGGCAAGAAGAAACAAAAGTTTTGTCTGTCAATCAATTACAACCTTCGTTGTCTTGATGGACGAACTCGAGACGCACAACCAAGGTTGCTTCTAATGGTAACTGCAAGGACTTTTCGTTTCTATGACAACAGCGAAAGTATAAAGTTAAAGATAGAAATGTTAAAGTTAATGCGTCGATTATTTTATATTATAATAATGAAAAACTTAAACTAATATTTTCCAAAAAAATAACTCAAATTAAATCTTCATTGTATAAAACAAAATTTTAAGAAAATTAAAATTTATGATCACTTAATAGGTTTGGTTAGTCAATGGTATTAATTCGACTTTACCCTCCATATGCTGTGGTTAAATGGGTTTGTTTTATGGAAATCTAGCGCTTGAGAAAATGTGTTTTCTAGTAGCACAAGATCTTGGGAAGTAAACATACTTTTAACTTTGCATCCTGGACTATTAATAATTAGTTGGTTGTATTGCAACATACCTAAATATTTTTATTTTGAACAATCAAATAGATGTATAAAGCTTGAATTTCTTGCATAAATCAATTAAAACAAATTATTACATTGTTCATACTCATTTAGGTAAATTTCCCTTGGAAATTGAATTGTAAGCCACAAACCTAGATAATATAATAAATTTCCTTCAATAATTTTAAAGTGATAAAGATACACACATTCTATCAAGATGAAGTTGAGGAATTAAAAAAAACATTTTTACATTAGTTTATACAAAATATTTGGGGCGACAAATCTTTTGCTTTATCAATGAGAAAAAGATGAGAAAAGTTGAGGTCAATCGAACCAGCCAAACCCTTTGCTGGAAGGAGGTGAACTAAAGGACAACGAAAGGACAACGAAAGGACAACGAAATGACAACTAATGACAACTAAAGACAACTAAAGAACAAAAGGTCTCTTTAAGGAAAGGGGGAAAATATTTGACTTATCAGAGGGAAAAAGAAAAACAGAGCAGAATTGAGGGAAATTTTCACGAAAGCGATGATATAAAATATTGAATAACGATATAACCGATTTCCAATATAATATACCGACGAACCATTATTTAGATCTCCATTATAGATGAAGAAGTTAAGGCATGGTTTACCATATAATTTGGGGAGGAGAGAGAGAGGGGGGGAGCAAGACACACTGGAGAGAGGGGAGCAAGACACTCTGAAGAGGGGGGAGCAAGACACACTGAAGAGGGGGGAAGAAGAAGCAAAAGACACTGAAAATAAATTAATAGGGAACAAGAGACACTGAAGATGGTTGCCTCAACCAACTTGGAATCTCAAAATAACATTTATTGTCAAACTTGCTTTTTAAGTGTTTTATGAATTTAAAGAGGTTGAACTTTTTATTTGTATTTTTGGATGCGAGAACAGCATGAAGTCTGCCACTCTTAATATTTGATCATCACCACTTTAGCAAGACGGTTGTTGATTCATACCATATTGAATGTGTTGTCCGTATAGATTACACAGATAATATCAATTTCTTTTTGTATTTATAGTGACCTACATTTGTTGGTATTTTAGAAAATCTGATTCTAGCAAATCAACTCATTGTTTGTTCCAATACTTTG
Organism: Archaeomysis grebnitzkii; assembly: GCA_031471125.1. Lineage (NCBI taxonomy): Eukaryota > Metazoa > Arthropoda > Malacostraca > Mysida > Mysidae > Archaeomysis > Archaeomysis grebnitzkii. Next base: position 747 of record JARUHE010030466.1, on the reverse strand, counting down.
ACAATCTGTAATCCGTTTGATACATGGCTTATAAGCATATCATGAACACTATATCTGAATATCCTTTTTTCTACATAATTTACCTTTTATAACGGCCGCACAGTATTGTACAGCCTCTGCCCGTCTAATTCTGAATATAGATTTTAAATAACTGAAATACAATAAAAAATTGTAAGAATAATCGAGATTACAGAAAACAAATCTTGATACATGTTTAACATCATGTAAAACCACAGAGTTTTACTTTACAGATTATATTTGTGTGAGACTATCAATCAACAATGCTCTTGCGCTGCAAAGTTTCACATACACAAAAATTATTTTCAAATAAAACTGAGAACATCTGTAGTTGAAACACCAAGAAAAAACTACAAAAAAAAGTTTCACCCAACTAAAAACGTAATTACTAAACAGACAATTAACTAATTAGTGTCAACATGATTAAGTTTAAATGGACTCATCAACTACCAACACACGGACAAACGAACAATCAAACACTCCACAGAAGGTGATTCCGTACACAAAAATCGAGGTGACCCTAAAACAAATTACCCAACACGTAGACGATCCATTTCAGCCGTTGGTGCTTCAATTGGACAAACCCTTTCTTCAACCACCATCCAAGAATCGTCTTAAGATCACAGAAAACATTCATTCAAACCAAATCAAAGATTTCTTTCATAAATAAACTCTTTCACTTATAATGATTCTTTTTCACTGAAAACTCCCAATTCATAATAATAATAA
>JARUHE010030355.1:0-16388 GCA_031471125.1 Archaeomysis grebnitzkii | reverse complement strand
AACATTATTATATTTATAATGTTGAAAACAACAAACATTATTATATTTATAATGTTGAAAACAACAAACATTATTATATTTATAATGTTGAAAACAACAAACATTATTATCTTATCATCATTCATTTTTTTGTTTCTATAATTTCCGGATAAATAAATTAAGGAGCATCAGCCAGTGCGTGATAAAAGAAAATACATCAAAGACCAATTCCTGAACAAAGCTTCCAATAATAATAAATTTTAAAACATTTTCATCTGAAGAGTCAACCAACCTTCTCCACCTGCCGAAATCTCCCCCCCCCCCTGCCTTCCCCCACAACCAACAACCATAACCTTCTCAAAACCTTTTTCCTCATTTGACGGATTTTGTCTAGTATGAATCCCCATAACTTAAGAACGAAGCAACTCAAACGTTTGATTTTTTGTATGAATACGTATATGGCTCATGGGACAAGCGTAGGCTACAACACAAATAATAACACCCCGGGAGGATGGGGAGCATTTGTTTAAAAAAGTCTAATTTATTTTTAATGTCAATATGTTATTGAATGTCGATGCCATTTATGAATAGTACTTTTTGGTATCGATGATAAATTAAATTTGGTTTAACGTTGTAAGATGTAGTTCACATTAATTTCGTTTTTGGAGCGAGCGTTAGCGCAAGGGATGGTATAACCACAGCTTTTTAGGCCTATATATTTTGAGGAAAAATATTTCTTATATCTTAACATTTTTAGGCCCTTTTTTTAGACCAGAAAAAATTGTACACTAAAAATGTTTACAAGATCAAAATTATTTTTTCAGTAAAAAATACTTTTTGACCTAATTATTTGGAATCAACGTGTATTTGCCACTCAAAATCAACTTTTAAATGAAGCTTTTTGTAAACTCAGCTGACTTTCCAAAGTGATGATAGTACAGCTGTTTCCTTTTTTCATGAAGTATATAACAAGTAATGATAGTATATGTTCCTATATGTAGTTAGGTACTTAAAAATATACATATTTTAATAGTGAAACGCCGTCAAAACAGTTTCTAACCCCAAGACATTGTTGTGCATGGCTGAAACTAAATAATGGATTGCTAATCACACCTCAGCCTCACTAAAACAAGGCCGAATTCGCCACATGCATTAAGAGTGAAATTCAATGATAACTTTAATGTATTTTATTTTTACGGCAGTGATTAGTCACGCGGTCAGGTTAATGCATTTGCCACGGCCGCCATTACGGGAGATTAATTTTGCGTTCACAGATAACGAGAGACGCGAAGCAAGATTACGAGACGAGACGAATCAAGTTTCGTTCGACTTAAAAGCTGCTCCAAATACACCCTGCGAATGTCCTGGTATTTTACTGATTGTACTTCAATTTAGTTTAGGTAAATATTTTAGTTTAGTTGAATTAACTAATTCAATCTAATTGATTGAATTCAATTCAATTTAAAAGCTGCTCTAAACACACCCTACGAATGTCCTGGTATGTTGCTGAAAGTTTTTTTTATTTAATTTAGGTGAACAATTTAATTTAATTGATTGAAATCAATTAAGTTTAACATCTGCTCCAAACATACCTTAAGAATATGGTTGGTATTTTCCCGATTGAATTTTATTTAACTTAATTAAATAATTTATATTAGTTCAATTAATTAACTTAATTTAATTCAATTTAATTTAAAATCTGCTCCAAATACACCCTAAGAATGTCTTGGTAATTTGCCGATTTTATTTTTCTATTTAACTTTCATATTGTTGACGTTTAGTTATTCATTTATTTGAAGGGCACGAATACGTTAAAATATAAACCGAAAGCCACATTGAAGAGGGGAATTACCTAACCTTAACAAACTAAAAATTATTTCATGGATCGAAGCACAAAATAAAAACAAACAAATGTTTGCAAGCAACTGCCAATACCAAATTGCTTTCAAGCATTACCGCGTCACACTGTGCAACAAATAATTTATTTTGTTTTGAAAATGAAAAAATCCTGCATAACATTTCAAAGTAATTTTGTTTCTGTGTTTTAGGTTTTGCTGGAGTTACTGTGACTTAATTAGAGTTTAACTTCATCTTACTCTTAATTATCATTTACTTAACTTTAAATATTTACAATGATTAATAATAATAATAATATCAATAATAGGATTAATAATAATAATAGGATTAATAATAACAATAGGATTAATAATAATAATAGGATTAATAATAATAATAGGATTAATAATAACAATAACAAACTAATAATGATAAGAATGGGAAACAATTACAAAATAATAAAAACTAATATATTAAAAAAGAAAATAACTTATTTGTTCCAACAAAATTTATCTTGAACTAGACCCTTCAATTTCTTTACTTATCACAATGAAAAACAATGTTACGTTGGCTATTAAAACTGTTCCATTGTAACACTAATGACGCAAACATTTTACTAACCATAAACAAAAATAAACAAAAATAAAATAGTTTTTTTCTGCTACAACCATTTGTATTTATGAACTGAAGCAAACCAAAAGGATATAAGAATTAAACTTATCCCTTTTACGCTTGCCACTTCAACAAAATTGTGAACAACCGCCTCCAAAAATAAATTATGAACTTGTATTGTAAGAATTATGAATGTAAACACAAACATAAATTTTGTTAATATACCTTTCGGTACAGCTCTAAGATAAAATAAATCATAAATTATACTTTCTTGTTTAAGAGATTTTGTTATTGTTTACAGATGAACAATATTTCAAAACGTATTTTAGCATTTTTGCCAATGCATAAATTATGGATTAAAGTTAAATTCTATTAATTTGTTTAGTTTTCATAATTTTATCTGTTTTTCCGCACTATTTCTGTCTTCACATTCACATCTTTATTAACTCAATCCCTTTAACCCTTTACATCCTGGATAGACTAACTAATCCTGCACAATTAAGGTTATTTTCAATGTTAACTTCAATGTATTTCACCTTTTGTCAATTTATATTCAGGCGTTAAAGGGTTAACTTATAACGGATTATTTCCATAAAAATCAAATTACCTTTGAATTAGCATTAACAACAACCCTTATTGTATGCGACGAATTCATCTTTACATGCAATGAAGTCTTCAAGCAAATCACGTGTAGCTGCTTAGGCAAGTCAGACAGCTTAGCCTTGCATCCCACATAAGTTAAGGATACCATAACCTTACCTTACCTAAACCTAGCAAGACAATTGAAGTAAACAAATCTACTTCTTCGGCCACAGAGATAACATCGCGGTTGTTAATTATACATTGCAGATGAGAACATTTGTTCAAAATTCCTACCTTGACAGTTTTAGCATCTCAAGTCATTTGTTCAAGTGACGCTGAACAACTTGGAAAAGTTGCAAAATTCTGTCGAAAAATTTTACAAGTGTAAGAAGTTGCAAGTGCGAAAGTTTGCAAGTGTAAGAGGTTGCAAGTGTAAGAAGTTGCAAGTCTGAGAGGTTGCATGTATGAGAAGTATCAAGTGTAAGAAGTTGCAAGTGGAAGAAGTTTCAAGTGTAAGAAGTTGCAAGTGTACGAATTTGCAAGTATGGGAGGTCTCATGTGTAAGAGTTTGCAAGTGTAAGAAGTTACAAGTGTGAGAAGTTGGAAGTGTGCTAAGTTGCAAGTGTGAGATGCTGCAAGTGTGGGAGATTGCATGTATGAAAAGTTGCAAGTATAAGAAGTTGCAAGTGCGAACGTTTGCAAGTGTAAGAGGTTGCAAATGTAAGAGGTTGCAAGTGTAGGAGGTTTCATGTGTAAGACTGTAAGTGATTGAAGTGTGCAAGTTTAGGAGTGTACAACTATATGAGTATGTAAGTGTGCAATTGTAAGACAATAAATGTAATAGGAAAGAATGAATATTTATGAGTGGGTATGAACAATAAAATTGTGAATAGTTGAAGGGTATGCTAGAACTGATGGAATTAGGCGTAAATTTATTTTATATTTAAAATAATATTCAAAATTTTCTTGTAAAAAATACGATCAGATTGAAGTAAATTAGTATAAATTTAGATTATAATCAGAATTATCCTTTGTAATGAAAACCACATACATACACACATATTATGAATACATACATATTTTTAATATTTATTTAGGTATATGCATAAATTATTTAATACCACTATCTTATAAGTTGGACAAAAGTCTACTTATTTACTGCATACCATTGAATATCTATTTAAACAACAATGTCCAATTTATTTGTGGTGAGGTGCTATTTAACATTAAATGTCCTACTTAATGTGGACGATCCTCACCATGAGTTTGAATATTAAAGCTTTAATCATTTATTCAGAACTGTTAATTAAAGATTTTATCTCGAAAAAGATTTCTTAAGAAAATATTTTGCCTTCAACACAGAAGTTAATCCTATTCTTCACACAACAGGAGGCTATTCAATTACGAATTGTTTCTCCATTAAAGAGTTTCGATTCTCTATCACAAGTACTTCAAGAGGGTTTGTCCCTCAATTGACAACACCACAAGGAGGGTTTAGTCAGTTATCTGTTATATTATATAATACTTGAAAAGGTTTCAACCGTATTTTATCAAAGCAAATAGGCTTTTATTCGTCTTTCAAACATTAAGAAATGCATTCAATCATAAATTACATACATAATCAATAAGTCAATAAAATTATTGATCTGTGTGTATTCTTCACAATGACAAATAATGCAAAGAAAATCACTATAAATAAAAATGTTTAACGTAATTTTTTTTTGTAAATAACATTTTAACGAGGCTATTGTTTTTATTAAAATAAAAATATTGGTCTTGTTAAAGTATTACTTAAATAAATGTTCAGTGCTGGCAAATACTTTTTACACAAATTAAAATTAAATTTATTGCAAAAAATGATGTTTGTGCACAATAACAATAATAAATACTTCAAAGGGTTAACTCTAATGTGGAATTAGGGACACCAATAATATGGTATAAATATAAATAATAATATAAAATCAAATAAGAAATAATTAAATAACAATTTTAAATAAAAACAATTTCAAATAAAATCTGTATTTCACATTTCAGCACTGCTGAAATCAAATTTTCCTTCAACATTAATTGTACTTTCTATAGTTTGTCGTTCGTGCATGTGTATGTACGTACGTGCATGTGCGAGTATAAATGTGCACGCGTGTTGTTACATGTTCCACTGATGAGGAATGTGAAATGATAACGTTGTAATGAAACATTTAAAAGGTATTTCGTTCTGTTTTATTGAATGTAATGTCAGGTTTTTCACCTTCTATTATGCAGTTAAAATCATACAATGCAACGTTTGTTTATGTTGTGATTCAGAGATCGTTTTCATGCTCTTATTTCAGATTAAATATTTCCAGCAAATTAAATTTGATGTCATTACGCATGCAGCAATGATGAAGGTCAGATTACTGAAACACGTGATCGAGGGACGAAAGATTAAAAAATAAAAATATGGCGAACTTTGATCAAAATATAAAACTAGTCCATACACCGGACCAACATAAATGATTGTCGACCTGGCGTTAACAGTAGAACAGAAACAAATCATGAAAGTTGTGACAATATACAAAAAATATTTCGAGAAAAAAAAACGAAATTCGTTGCAACTCTTAAACCTCCGTTGAATTATAATTGCACTAATTTATTGCTCATGATTGCAGGCAAATTGCGGACTTCGATTTCCATTTGCCAAAGATTTGATCTTTTTACATCGAAGAATTACTTTTAAATTGCCATTTCAATCGATATTTATTGGATCGATTCAAGATTGGAAAACGAATTCTGATCCAATTAAATGATTGGCCAAATTTCGATACAATAGTTTTATTCTTTTTTTAGGTTTTTGTTTATTTTTCGTAGAATTTCGTTGTTTGTTTGAGATGACAGAAGACATTTGGTTTACGAACTTTTGTTAATCTTCCACAAACTAAACAATTTTTATTATCATCACTTTTTCTTGAAACACTGGAAGGTTCAAACATGTCTGGAGGATCCGAACTTTTTATGTTTTTAGCGGGAGTGAGGAACCAGATCCTTCAACCACCTCCCTTCCAGCATTGAATGTCATGTCATGGAAATGTGTGACATGCAATTAATCGGGACGACATTGCATCCAACCACAGCTACAGGATATTCGAGGAGTGTGGCATTTTAGATCAAGACGAACGTGCGTTTACGTGAAGGAAAAATATGTTTTTTGGATGTAAAAATATGGCTTAAAGATAACAATAGTGTCAATCAAAATTCATTTTACATTTGATAGAAATGAAAATAATTTATAAACGAATTAAAGTACACAAAATTGTATAGAATTAACTAAAATGGTTGTACACATGTGACATTGTTATAGGTATACTTTATCACATATGTTTATAAAAGTGTTTACTTACTATACAATCATCTTTTAAGCAAATAAGAAATAAAGCTATAGTAGAATTCAAAAAATGAGTGCCATAGTAAGTATAGTGCTAACTAAAAAATCACCCTTAATTTAATTTAAATTATAGATTTATTGAATTTTATACAGACGCTTATAACCATTTGTTTATTGCTCACTATTTTATAAGTACCAATAAAATAACTAGAAAATGCATAAATATAATAAAATCATGAGTTATGAAATATTGTTTTTATAAAAAAAAATTTCAAATAAAAAAATTATTCGACAAAAAAATAAGAAAGTATTTATTTTAATTACACTAAAACTATTGGTCATACACTTGACTAGCGCAAAACATCCTATGCACATGACTTACACTTAGATTTTAACAAATTGGCTTTCATATAAGAAATAAATTGAATAAATATAATTTTATTTTCGAGAAGGTTTTTGCCTTTGTTCAATGTTGCAACGTCATCATTACACTCAAAATGATTGATTACCATTTGTGGACACCAGATAAACCAAGCCACAAATTGTCGCGTTTATGAATGAAGATTAGATTACCAACAAGTCTTGTTTTACATCAATTTAATTACGGTTAATCAATACAACGCCACAGGTAAGGATACTCATAGATTTCGTGGCCAGATAAAAGAGCTCTGAAAACTAGAGTGATGCATATTGAAAACAATGTTACTTTTCCAAATATTATTTTATCGCAACACCAACGTAAACCAAAGTGTACCACAAACCAGACAATGATTGAGTGGGCAGATGAAAAAGGCGCAATTCAGAGCAGCAACACAGCGCCGGAGGGTACTAGAGTAGCAAAGGACACCGACGAGTTTGTTACATTCCTTAAATGGAGCAGAAAAATAAAAACTTTGCTTGGCCAATGTTGAACAAGAAAAAAGAAATTTATTCCATTGTATTTAACTTGTTAAAACAAACAACGCGTTCATTTATCTTCACTAAATTAACTTATTGAAACTGAACTAGAAATTTACCTCATTAAAGGAGTAATTAATAAATAAACAATACTACTATATAACAAATACTTCATAAATAAATAATAACACTATATAACAAATACTTATTTAATAAACAATAATACTACATACCAAATATCTAATAAATAAACAATAATACTATATAACAAATACTTAATAAATAAACAATAATACTATATAACAAAAAATACTTATTTAATAAACAATAATACTATATAACAAATATTTAATAAATAAACAATAATACTATATAACAAATACTTATTTAATAAACAATAATAATATATAACAAATACCAAAAAATAAACAATAATACTATATAACAAATACTTATTTAATAAACAATAATACTGCATAACAAATGCTTGATAAATAAATAATGTTAATAATAATATAAAATTAAATTTGTTATTATAATAATATGTATTAGTTTCATTTAAGATGTTGAAATATATTAAACTAAAATACGATATTTAAAAATTATCGAGTTAATATTTTTTTTTTAAAAACATAAAAATGAAATACAAATTTTGTTTATTATTTAGTTAAGAGATACAACAGCGGCATAGTTCTTGTTTTAGGCAATATTTGTAGATAAGGCTGACAGTCAACATGTGGAACTTTTTATAATGTTTAATTTTTAATTTCATAAAACAAAATTTAAAGATAAGAAATAAATGATTTGATTAAGCAAATCAAAGTTCATAATTATTCAATTTTAAACCTTAAAATAATTTTAATAATAAATAATTAAATTTGAAGAAGAAAACATTTCCATTTCCTTGTATAAACTGTATAAAAATAACAAACTTTAGACTTAAATCAACATTAAAGTACAAAATCAAAGAATTGGACTGAAGAATAACATTTACCATTGTCTATATGTATCATTATTATTGTAATTGCTGTTGTTATTAATTATGATAATAAATCTATTATAAGAAAGTTTCAGATGAAACAAAATATATCAATGTTACCAAACTATAAATTTGATTGTCCAAAATAGATAAATTCAACAGCAATACAAAAGAAACCCCAACAGAGCTGCAAATGATTAATTATAGAAACAATCATTGCATTATTATTTATTATGTTCATTACTGTTATTAACAATATATGAAAACATTGTATTATTCAGATTAAAATAGTGACAATATATGTATTTGAATATAACAAACGAAATGAAAAAATAACAAAGGAAAAATAAGGAATTATGAATAAAATAATGAGAAAAAATAAAGAAAAAAAAGAAAGAAGTATGAAAAAAAAAATAAAGAAAAAAAGAAAGAATAAAATTTAATTTTAATGAGAAAAAAGAAAACATAATGAGAAAAAAGAAAGAATAATGAGAACAAAAATAATAATAAGAAAAAAGAAAGAATAATGAGAACAAAAATAATAATAAGAAAAAAGAAAGAATAATGAGAAAAAGAAAGAATAAGAAAAAATAAAAGAAAGGGAAAAACACTAAGCGAAAGCTATCAGCTACAAGAAAACGAATCTTTCTTCCTCTCTGATAATTCAATTTCTTTAATTTCTTGGTTCCTCATTTCTCCGTTTATTGTTTGGTCCTCCACACCTCGAGTTATTTATTTTCTACCACTATTTATTTATTTTATTTATTTATTTTCTACCACTAGTCTTTTCTTATCCAACCATATCTCCTTCTAGGAATTATCTGCGCTTCACAAGTTAGACATTCGTATGTCTCGGTATGTACTACCGCCTAAGAATTAAGGCATTTTTATATGAAAAATACAGTTTTAAGTATTGGAATTGGTGATTGTAAAGATTAAAAACAAACAAATTTATTTTTTATTTACTGTATAAAGCTCATTGAATAATTCAAAACTGTATGTTTGCCTAATTTTCTACTCAAAGAGAACTCTAATTTTTTGACTAACCAACAATATACGAATATAAAACTTATATTATTTTTTAATCATTATGTTTTTGATGAGTCTTCTTCTTTTTCTGTAGATTTTCTCATGTCACACAGGCTCGTTATTTCTCACAGCTCTCTTCTAATCCCCTTAATTTATTTCGGAACTTCTTTAAACAAAAAATCAATTGATCACTATATAGATCACAAGTAATTTAAAAATATTAATTTGTATTTACTATTACCAAAGATACTGTAGAGCAGTCTCCTTCAATTAAAACAATATGCAAACATGCAATCTTAAATATTTTTTCTGTTATTTTCAAAATATTAAAACATAAGAAGTTCGAATGTTTGTTTTATTTATAAAACTTTTGGAGTAATTGAAACCTACTTTTTTCAATAACTTTCTACTTCTACTAATAATAACAAAAGTTATTTTCAATAATAATGAAAAATATTCGAACAAAATAACAAAAACTGTTTTTGAAAATGTTAGGATTTAAATTATTTAAAAACCAAAGCTAAAATGTATGAACACAATGTGATTAAAATCCGATGCACTGGAGGGCATTTATAGCTAATTAAAATTGTTGAACTTTTCTTTCATTAAATATTCGGACAGACGTTGAATTAGCATTTTCATTAATAATTGATGAATTCTCCAAATAAAGAAGTGTTTGAACCTTTTATTCAGATCATTCAGTCTTCTGGCCCAATGAATGCGAATAAGGTTGATACCTAACCAATATTTGTACATACACACTTATTAAATCATAAAAAAGCTTTCTTTTATTTTTTCAATTTAATTGGAACGAACTATTGAACCTCATAGTTTAACACACTAGTACATGAGCATGAAAGTTTGGCTTCAATACTAACTCTAATGTGTTTTGGTCCTTATGAAAACGATTGAAATAAATCCCAACTAAAAAACGGAATAAAGAACATCGAAACATTTTCAATATATATGCTAGGCATCAAAACCGTCGATTAAGACGTCTTGTAATTGAAATGAAGAACACAAATGTGGAAAAGTAATACAAAATAATTTGCTCAATTGAAACCTGTCAGAGATGAAGATCATAATTAATTCTGAATACATAATTTACAAGACAAATGAATGACCGACGTCATTAAGCAACGTGTCCTAAGAATGTGAAAGAGCAAACTGCAATACCTAGCAAGAACTTTCATGCCTAACGGAAAATAGTTGACTCTTGTATTCCACCACCACCCATCGTTGTAGCTTCCATGTCGAAATTATTCAACGAAAGTCAGCAAATCTGAGGCATCGAAATTGATTTACGTTCTGTGATGACTTTATAATGGCGGCATCGAAATTAGAAGCCCTGTGGTCAGACCGGAGTTTCATTCAATTAGGTCAAACCACACAGATAAAGGAAGAGAACAAAATATATAAAGATAGAGAACAAGAGATAGAACGATAGAGAAAGAGAACAAAAGAGATAGAGATAGAACGATAGAGAAAGAAAACAAAGTATAGATATATAGAGAACAAGAGATATAGAGAAATAGAACAAGAGATAAAAAGATAGAGAACAAGAGATAGAACGATAGAGAAAGAAAACAAGGTATAGAGATATAGAGAACAGGATATATAGAGAAAGAGAACAAGAGATAAAGAAAAAGAAAACAAGAGACATACAGAAAGAGAACAAGAGATATAGAGATATATAAATAAAATAGTACGAGAGATATCGAGATAGAGAAAGATAGCGGAGATAAAGAGATAAACAGAGAAAATTGGAGAAAGAAATGTAGATCAAGTCTTGTTACTTGTCAATTATGTGGAGATTTTTTTTAAGTTGTGTCAAGTTTTGAATAATGAAACATTGTTAAATAATTCATTATTATTATTTATTCATTTCATCATTGATATTTCGACGTCACCTGTTTTATAGTTGTAACTTTTTCGTTATTAATTTTTTCAAGAAAATATTTTGTTGGTTGAATATTTATGTTTTTTTGAATTATATTGTTTATACTGTCTTGTTTTTTTGTTAACATAGTTTTTGTTTTATGATATAGGCTTAATTCTATTTTAAGTCCATAACTTTTTTCAGATAAAAAATTATTTCCTTGATACAGTTTCACTTAAATTTGACCATAACATAATTGTTATTCTTAAAATAGTAATGTTCAAAATTTAAACCTAAATAAAATTAGTTAGCATTGAATAATGGAAGCTGTAGTATTTTCAAGATTATATGGTTCCTTCTTACTAGAAAAAGTATGAAAACCTCAAACAACCATATTCACATCACTAAAAAAGCCAAATAAAGCAACAGATCGAGCCTAATACACCCAACATAAAAAATTTAAATTACACCCAGCATAAAAAACTTGAATTACACCCAACATAAAAAAATTAAATTACACCCAACATAAAAATTTTAAATTAAAAAAAAGAAACTTAAACTTCTGAAGCGGAAAAATATGCTCGAAATTGAGTGTTTTCGGAGTCTCTTGACAAAGCCACTCCAAAATGATTAATCTTTTGTCCATAAATAATTTTTCTGTTTTTAATCATGAGAACTTTTAATTCCAAATCATTTCAAACTCAAAACAGAATTATTTTTTTAACAAACTGAAATTTTACTTGGTTCGGTCCATTGTTTAGAGGAGCTGTGATTAGTTCTTTTAGCTAATGAGTCGTTTAAAATCAAAATATTTTATCTAATCACATTATACAAGTTTATTGTTACTGTTGGCATTATTGTAAATATTGTTATTGTCGTTATTATTATAAATTTTTTTGTTGTCGTTATTATTATAAACATTTTTGGTGTCGTTATTATTATGAACATTTTTGTTGTCGTTATCATTGTAAATATTTTTGTTGTCGTTATTAAAAAATGTTTTTGTAAGAGTGTTGTTTTTATCTTTTGCAATATACAAGTGTATAGTACAAAAAAATCACTCCAATGAAGTTTTTTGGTATTTAATTTATTTTGGATAATTTGTATATACTCTATATATAAAACATAAAGATTAATTAAGCTCTTGTGATTTTATCAGCACTGATGTGAAGGAAATGCTACAGTTAGATTGTTCATGTAATTTAAAGAGCAAACCCTGAACAGTTGAGTGGAGTAATTGAAAATTTCCTTCACTTTAATGCCGGGGAAAATATAAATAAAAAATATAATTTCTAAAAAGAGCTAATGTGACAAAACTGAATGATCGAATTTAAGTTTTACAAAATAAAAAAAAATACTGTTTCAAACTTTTAAGAAACATAAGTGGGTGGAAGTCAGATGCAACCTTCACGAATTAAATTTTTGAAGGACCTAAAAGGACAATTTGTTTTTGGAGGTCATAATAAAATAATAAATTTCTAAAGAGCCTAAAAAGTATAAAGTATGGTACATTCGGCTTTCTGGATTGCCTAACAGAATAAATTCTGTTACAAAGTTAGTTAAAGGGTTGACGGCGTTAATTGGTTTTCCATTGATGTGAAATGCATTGAAGAATATTTATGAGTCATGAAAATTCACAACTTTTTGTTCCGACAATAAGTGGAACGAATGTCCAACAATCTTGCCTCGAAAGGGTCAAGTGATTTGTAAGTCGTATTGCCCAGTGGTACAGCTGCCGACTGTTCGCAAAGGGCTTTCGTTCCATCAGTCATCGTAATAACAACACAACACAGCCAACAATCGCACTGAAGTCTATACAAACGTATTACCCAATCAACCACCTCAAAAGGCTAAGTACCTTAACTGATAGACTCCCGGTGTGGGGTCAAACTTTTATGTTGAACTAAATGTAAAAAAATTAAATTTGAACAAGGGAGACAATCGTTTTTGTTCATTTTCATGAGTTAATGATTTTAGAAACACAAAACGGTATTGTTGGTTTTCATTAATTTCAACAATGTGATGGCTTTGTGAGTTTAATTATTTTGCCCTGCACTTATTGACATCCATTTAACAATGATTGTAAATCTAGAAAATTTATTACAGAATGTAAATTTTAATTATGAAATAAAATGCTCGTTGTTTAAACTTGGAAATTTCAAATTTATTTTTTCAGTTATGAGAAATTATGAGAAAACAGTTACAATCATGAGCTGGTGACACCATCAATGAACATCATTACTTGAACTTGAACAAAACAACAAACATTATATTGGCTAGTCTAGTGATTAATATGACCCCATACGATATATTGTAAGACAAGAATAAAACAGTGTATGTAATACCTAGCATAAACCTAGGCTAAATCTACTGCACTAACCCGATTCCTTAACCAACATTCAATGTCCTGACAATTGTATATGCAAATATTTTTCTCCCAAACAGAAAAACAACTCAATCGTCGTTCGTCAAAAGTATGTTTTTAAATTCGTGTTCAAAACTGTAATTTCAACAGACAAGCGTTCATAAAACATTCTTTTGTGAAAAGTTTTTCATACTTTCGTGATGAATAACATCCTGAAGAAGTGAATGAAAAACATTGCCGAAAAAACATCCTTAAAGTTTGAATAAAAAACTTGTGATGAAAAAATATTCTCAACAAATAAATAAAAAACTTGTATTGGAAAAAAAACATCTTTAAAAATTGAATAAATGCTTTGACATAAACTATTTGTGATTGGTTTAACCATTAAGACATTTTTAACAACAAATACTTTATTTAATTCTTAGGATCTTGTACATTTCTAATTAAAACATTGAACTATTATATAATACTATTGTAAAATATGACTAGTTCTCCCCTTCCCCCCAGAAATGATCTTGAAAAAAGCGTTCTTTCTAAGATTGTTTTAATTAAAAACTTGAGCCGAACCTAACGTACCCCTAAAATATGGGGTTGCGTCAGTATATTTTCGAAACTAAGAAAACCCTTAATTTTAATTTTGTAAGGAACTATATAAAATCATTCAGCAACGAACGTTCTTATTAAGTTTTTAAAAACTTGTGTCGTATGTATATTACAATAAAAATTGGTATTAAGTTTGTCACAAATTTGTGCTGAATGTACTATCGGTGGCACAAAGTAATTGACATTTTTCAAATAGAAAATAAGAATAATGAAGTTATAAATTCTTATTTTTTGTTGTACATTTCATACTGTGGAAATATACCATTGATGTTTACAGTATGGAATTTACAACAAAAATAATAATTAATAGCTTCATTATTCTCATTTTTCGATTCGAAAAAAGTTAGATACCTGTGTTATACATACATATAAATATATATGTATGTATATATATATATATATATATATATATATATATATTAAATGGTCGAGGGACGTTTCCGTTGAATAGCTAGGTTTTTAATCGCCAAGAAAAGTGAAAGAACGTTTAAAAAAACATAGTTGTGATCATGTCTTTTAATATTTAAAATTTTTAAAAATATAACGATTTATAATGTGATTTAGTTGGCAATAGTTTCTTGAAATTTAAATCATACATTTTATCGTCGTTTATTAAATCTTAAACAAGTCAAAATAAAGTTAAAAAAAATGCTAAAAATATATCCCTGTTCAATTTACATTGGCTATAACGTCTACGAATCACTTCGACAAGAACAACAGAAAAAGGTGTCAGTATTGCAACTGCATTAAATGATCCACACAAAATAAATGGATTTAATTAAGGTGAAGCCAAAATATACTCATTATAGTATACAAAATTACATTAAAATAATAAGTATTAGATACAGAAGACGATATCGTGAATAAACATTTTCATTACAAGTAAAATATTACAATCATAAAACATAAAACATAACCAGTGTGATCGACCAAATATAAGATACACTGTTTTAATCACAAAAAATAAGTAAATAAATTTTAGAAAAAGCGATTGAAAACCCTACAAATGTTGAAAGTTTTCATACATAAGTGAAAAATAATATAAAAAAAATTCCACAGGTTTTATGGTAAACTGAATGAAAATTAATAAAAATAGAAACGTCCCTAAATTTTGTATTCTTATGAGGCGTTATTTTTATTGTCTTATTCATTTAGGAACCACAAATAAAATCTTTTTGTCTTTCTTTCATTAAAGGCAAAGAAAAACAATTTTCTCAATAAAAGAAAATGTTTTAGTCAGACAATGAAGTCGTTTTGTTTCCTTTCACACTTCAGTGATAAATAAATTCAAGCGAAATTATTTTCTACGGAACGTGCGTTGATGTCCGCTCAACTAAAATGAAACAATTGTGTGAAATGAAAAAACTTTCAATGTAAGGTTAATACATATTACAAAAAAATATTAAAATAAAGTTGACAAACTCTTTTCAGAAGCTATATGAATGTATAATATTGATAAATTGCGCAAAAGTTGTCCCACAGCTTCATGCACGTCTTTTGGATTATAAAGACAACCACAGTGAACCAAATAAAGTTTCTAAAATGTGATCGAAGCTTCAAAATTCTCCTCAAAGCTAAGTTAACGTCAAAAATCAGCTAAGCTAACGTCAAAAAACTGAACCAACTATGTATAGTTCGTTTTATTCATATTTGTTTTCAAATATGGAACATCACAATGAATAGTCTACCTTCTCCAGTGGCACACAAACACCCAAAACGAACAACATTAACTGGCGTTGAGGAAGGTTTTCATGCGCGTCAAAAAAGTTTTGGTGAACGCCATTAAAATACGAAAATATTTTTATGAAACACAATAAATCATCAAGACACTTTTCGGCCAACGAGAAAATTATACGAAATAAATCACTAATTGGCAACTTCAAACACACCGAAATTATTCACTTTTTACGAGAAATAAAAAAACACAAAAGGCGACTGTTTGTAATGTTGACCAAAAATTATATTTGTATTTAAGTGAGAAAAATTAATTTTCTGTTGCACTAACTTTTGGTGACATCACACCTTTGAAAATTTTAACAATGACGTCACCATTCTTCGTAACTGCAATGTGAGAATGTCCGCTTTTGTCCGGTCATCATGAACTGAAAGATTTTGATTTCAAAATCGTTTTGTGACTGATACTAAGCAAACACTTTTCGAAATTTCAAAAAGTTTTATCTTTCTTTGTTTACAATTTCCAATTATACGTACTTGAACCATGTTTTTGTGATGACGTGGATTGTACAGTTGGATATATGTATATATA
>JARUHE010030244.1:0-16388 GCA_031471125.1 Archaeomysis grebnitzkii | reverse complement strand
CCTATAACTTTCATTTTACATGCTCTTTTGTTTTTATTTTCCTATATTATATATTTTATTACATCGAAAATTCCCGCGGAGTGTCCTATAAGTATACAAAACAGATTTAGTTATATAATAATGAAATAAAGAATTATTTTAAAGAATGAAAAATACAATTCTTTTGAATCAACTTTATTCTTAATTTCTAAATTTCGATTATATATTATTTTTATTGGAAAGAATAAATAATAAAAGACGTTATGGTTGTTAATGGCATGGAAGGGAATTGTGAATGCAACGAACGTGATTGGACACGATTAATCTCAACAATTAAACCAAATCACAAAATCTTTCCACAGTTGCAGAAGAAACTCAAATTCGTTTTTATTGAATTTTTTTGTAAGAATTTTCGTTTAAACTTATAAAAGTTTTATTCCGGACTAATACTTTTATTTAAATAAAAAAATAAATTTTATGGAAAGAATATAGCAACCGATAAACAGGAGAATAATTGCATAAATAAGTGATGCTAACTCCTTATGATAACCATAGATAATTGGCTTTATGCTAGTCATACATTATTTATTCGTTCCTTATTAATATTTATTCAATAAATTACTTGTGTCAGAATTTTAACAACCAAAGGAAGATGATGACTTTAACCTTATCATTTGCATTTGTATTCATTTCTAAAAATAACGTCGCTTGTCTAGGAGAACTTCTGTTCATAAAATTATTATTTGTTTTCTTAGTTCATAAGAATATTTAATTTTATCATTTATAATGTTGTGCCCAAGTAAAATATTTGTACTTACCATTTTGAAATATGAAAATTGTTTTCACTTAATATTATATCAAGCATTTAGAATTGCTTTGGTGCTTTAGCATGAACATAATTAAATGATAATTTATTGTTCAAGTTCACTCGTGTGTTAAAAAATTAGCTTTTTTGTTTTTTGTTTTATAATTTATATAATTATTTTCTAATTAAATTAATTATGTTGTGTTATTTACTACAACTAGTGATGGACCCTTATAGAATATAAACTTTAGTTGTTTTAAAGTTATTTCCTTAATCATCTAAAGACTTTTGACATTTAATTTTGTTTTTGTTTTAAACATTTCAACTTTAAAAAATGTTTTTTTATTACTGCTCTCACTTTCAAATTTATATATAAAGTAATTTAATTTGTAGCCACTATTAATTATGTTTTATTAAGATAAATTACAATCACTTTCCTTAAATTAATCAAGTTTTTATTACAAAATTACTTTGGTGTTCAATAAGTTTTAATATTTACTTTCAATTAATCGAATTCTGAAATGTTTTTGTGAAGCTCTGAATTTTTTGGACATTTGAAGTCGGCGTTGTTTCAACTGATTTGTGTCGTTCCCTTTTTTGGTCGTGGCAGATGTGGAATCTTTGCCAAATTAAATTAGAATATTTTATTCCGTTGTTAGTGAGTCTGTGCGAATTTTTTTATGTGGAGCCGCATAGTTAAATCATACTTGATTGGAATACCAAAAGTGAGTTGCCTAGTTTTAAATTTAATTGTATTGTATTTTTAAAAAACTAAAACTTTATTTTAAAACTTCTTGAGCATGAAATAATGAATTACCAAAATGTCTAAAAATATTTATAATTTTATTTTAATTTCTTTTATTTTTGTTTCACTTGTTCAACGCCACAACTAGTTGACAAACACATCTACAATTCGTTAAAACTTGTATTTGAATATTTAATTTTGAATATTTAATTTTGATTATTTAAAAATAATTTTTCTTTAATATTATTTATTTTTGTTAATAAGTTAAAATGTTTAGGATTCACTCATAACCATAATTTTAAATTTTTTTGTATTGTTATAATTCATGAAAAACAATGTATACTAAATTATAGTTTATATTACATAATTTTATAATTTAGATTTCATTATCTTACAATTTGATTTGAATAGCACTCCCATCTGTTTCTATTAGATGTTAAATATGTGAAAAAGTATAGATATAATTAATGCTTTACATAAGACAACTTTATAATCTAAGTTTATAATAAAAGTATAAAATATTGTTTTAATAACATTTTTTGAGAATTTTAATTAAAGATGTAAGTTTTAACAATTATAAGAAATCTCATTTTTGTGTGATATTACAATAATTAAAAATTAAAAAAGAATGTTATATTTTGCATTTAAATGTTTTAATATTAAATTAATTTTATCATAACCTGTTATTTTAGATGAATTTAAGATTTTTATGGTTGGTAATATAGAGAACATGTTTTCTATTAAAATTCAATGTATTTATTTTGCAATAGCTTTTGTTTTAAATATGTTTATGGACAAATGGATATTCCCTAGATGTGCATACATGTTTTTTTGGTTTCTATATTTATATTTTATTTATCGTTTTGTTTTATTGGTTTCAAAAATTTAAAATATGACACTATTGCCTAAGATTTCTCTTTAGCTTATTAGTTATGTGAAATGTAAAATTATATTTATAGGTAAAAAATTTATAAAATGTATAATGTTATAATTATAATCTTAATTATAAAATATATAATTATATACAGCAAATGTATAAGTTTTAATTATTTTGTGAGCCTACTAAATAAAACATAAATGTGCGTAATTTAGCTTTTTTTATGTTTAATATTTTACAACGATTAATTAACGTCTTTATATTAAGTGCTGAACTGGTTTGAGTTTTTGCAAAAGAGAAATTGCTTTAAAAAACATCAATTTTTATTTTTCAATTGACAAAGTCTATCTGATGCATTCATAGCTTTTGAAAAAGTGTTTTTGTTGTTCTGTAAGCACAGTCTACAGTTTCGTGCATTAACCTTTGTTTATACATCCAACTAATCTCCTTCAAATGGTTTTATATAAGTATTTGTATGCTGGGGTGGCCAACACTATAATCGATGCTGCATACCATCACAATGTAGCACATACAAATATTAAAACATAAAATTGCCGGGTACTTACTTTCGGGGTATTAAAATCGGAAGCAACCATATGTTGCTCAAAAACCAATGTAGTTAAGCTAACCATGGAAAGCTTGTCTATTGCCTGTACAGATAAGACGAACTAAGACAACATAAATAAAATTGTTTTTAGGTCTGACCTCAAGCACCAAACATTGAAAATAATCCTTGCCGGAACCACAATTCCACCGGGCTCAAAGGGTTAGTACTTTTCGCCCTGCAAATCAATGGTTAAATTGTTGAAATAAATTAATGTAAAATAAGAACTCTAATTATTGTGAATAAATTTGCTTGTAAGTTTGGTTAATTGGTTATCCTTTGTGATAATTAAAACTTTAAGAATCTTTATTTGGTAAATCTGAAAATATAAAGTAAACTAAAATCGAAAGTTATCTCAAATGTGACAAAACTTGTTTTTTTATTTATTTTAATTATTACACAGAATCAAATGTTTAAGGCAATGGACGACACTTTCAAAAATGAATAAATATTATTTTTTATATATTTACGAAATGTTTTGTATCAACTAATTTTGAATTTTTTAAATTTCGTCCAAGATTACTAAAACGTAAAACTTTTAAACAAACTCCTTGGTTAGAGCTCAATAAAAATCTTAAGCTCTTATGCATGAATGTATTTGCGTTGATTAGTCATGCGAATGTTTGCTTAGTTACGACATTCAAATTTAAGTTTTTTATGAAAATTTAAAATAAAAATTGTGGAAAGTAAAAACTGAGAGACAATCTATTTTTTCAACCTTCGCCATCTTAACATTATTTGTTTTTCAGCTAAGGGTAAAAATAAATAAAACGAAAAATATGAATAAATGAAAAAAAGAATAAAGGAAAAGAAAAAGACAACAAGAAATAAAATAGAAAATAATGAAGTGTTGGATAAGCAAAATTATTTTGACATTCAATTAAAGAAAAACATTTTAATTGAAAAGAAAAGTATTAAATTTAATTAATGACTTTTATTCCATTTTGTTTACTGATATGCTTATTTTCTGCTGCTTAGAAAGATAAAACTAATTTGCATTTATTATTATATTATAATATATTATAATTTTATCATATTATAATATGGTAATAAGTTTCCACATAAATAATAAATTAATCTTTGTGAAAGTAGGTTAGATTTTATTTTAGTAATTCTTTATTTTTTATAAATATTTTAAACATTTCTTTCCATGAATATCTATTTATTTGTAAAATAAATATTTGATAGGAATTAAATAAACTTCTGGTTAATTTAATTAAAACATAATTACACTTACATACTTTTTTTCACAAATAATTAAAATCAGAATCAGACGATTTGGGATAGTACTACAGAAATGACGCAATTGTAGATACAGTGAAACTCCTGAAAACTAGACCGTAATGTTGTCTACGTTATAGGAAGAATCTTAGTTTCAAGCATACCGATTCAACACCGGTTACCCTTGTCTTTGTGACACGGTTTCTCTGTATACATAGAAATGAGGTGGACTTTTTAGGATTTCTCTGTTTTATGATTCTACGTTTCAGGAACTTTTTACGTTTTAATATTCTACGTTTCAAGAGTTTTACTGCAATGGAATAGTGACGCATTTGTAGGCAATCAGTAAATGGTAATAACAAGTGTGAAAATAAAGAAAGAAAAAATCAGTTTTAACAAAGAGAAAATAAAAAAATGTCACCACAGACATTTGTCATAAAGTCTACTTATGTATAAAACAAACTTTTATAAGAAAACATTTGAAAAGTTAAATATTTAAATTTTTATTTAAACAAAAAATAATTTGAATAAAAGCTTGGAATTCAGATTAAAACTTGACGTCAAATATTTTAATTACTTTTCGTAAAAACCAAAACAAATTCTGCAGAATCAAAAGGTTTGCTTTCAGCCATTTTGAGAAATAGCTTGGTGTGAAAACAAACATGGAACCATTTTGCTTGTTCTAGCGCTTAATTATGAACGCAATTCTACGTTTTCTTGTCAAGTATTTAGATTAAATTCCAAACAAATCCGTGTCAGGAATGATCTTGAAACAAACATGACGTACCCCTGAAAATGGGGTTGTTTTAATATTTAAACTTTTAAAGAACGTTATAAAGTTTTCGCCAAACTTGAAAAAATTGACTACTAACCAGACAATATTAGTACGAAGTAACCTTACCTATAAGGTTAGTAGTAGGTTTGTTTCCAGTTTGGCGAATTGTTTTATAAGGTTATTTAAAAACTTTCAATAAGGTTTTCTTAAGTTTGTAAAGAACCTAAAACAATATCACTTTTATGAATTTGTTAGATTTATTTCAAGATCATATCTATTGGAATGGCAAATTATGATAATGTATTCTAATTACAATATTATTTACGTAAAATTACACCTAACATGTTGTTTTGACAAATTTTTAAAAAATATTTTAAATATAAAACATATTTAAATTAAAATATATATTTTAAATTAAAAATATACGAGTCCATTTAAACACAGAAAATTTATTTATTGCGTGTGCACTTCACCAAAGATTTATTCCTCAATTAAGGTTAACGGATCCATTGGATGAACAAATAAGAAAAGTGAAATCATTTTTATGTGACGTCATCGTTAAATCATCGATGATTACCATCGAAATCCGACCGACAGACGTTGATCGTCGATAACATCGCTTATCACCGTCGCAATCTCGCCTTAATTGCTCTCAGATGCACAGATAATGGCAAAAGAGACTCTCTCCTCGTAATGAGACGATTTCTGCAATTACTCAACTCCTTTAACATCTGTACTTCCTTAATTCCTTAATTCCATAATTCCTTAATTACCTGATTCATTAATTACCAAATTATTTGGTTCCTTTATTCTTTGATTCCTCGGTTCCTTAATTCCTTTGTTCCTTTGTTCCTTGGTTCCTTAACTTCTTGATTCCTTGATTTCTTAATTAATTAATTCTTTAATTTATAAACTCTTTTACATCTGTACTTCCTTAATTCCTTAATTCCTTAATTACCTGATTCCTTAATTACCAAATTGTTTGGTTCCTTTATTCTTCGATCCTTCGGTTCCTTAATTCCTTTATTCCCTGGTCCCTTAACTTCTTGATTCCTTAGTTTCTTAATTACTTAATTCTTTAATTTATAAATGATTTTACATCTGTACTTCTTTAATTCCTTAATCACCCAATTAATTGGTTCTTTTATTACTTGATTCCTCGGTTCCTCAATTCCTTGGTTCCTTAACTTTTTGATTCCTCAATTTTTTAATTACTTAATTACCAAATTTATTGGTTTCTTTATTTCTTGATTATCCAATTCATTGGTTTCTTTATAACCTGATTCCTTGGTTCCTAATTTTCTTGATTCCTTAATTTATTAATTACTTAATTCCTTAATTTAAAAATTATTTTACATCAGGTATTTCCTTAATTCTTTAATTACCAAATTAATTGGTTTCTTTATTCCTTGATTACCCAATTCGTTTGTTCCTTTTTTACTTGATTCCTCGGGTCTTTAATTCTTTTGTTCCTTAACTTCTTGATTCCTTAATTCCTTATTTACTTGATTCCTTAATTTATAAATTATTTTACACCTGTACTTCCTTAATTCCTTAATTACCAAATTAATTGGTTTTTTTATTCATTGATTACCCAATTAATTAGTTATTTTATAACTTGATTCCTCGGTTCCTTAATTCCTTTGTTCCTTGGTTTCTTAATTCTTTGATTCCTTAATTTCAAATTTCCTCATTTACAAATCGTTGGAAAAATGATTTCGGCCAATCTAAAATAATTTGTTTCAATTGTTGTCAAGAAAAGTTGGGTTAAATATTTACTTATTTTTCTGTCGCTACTGTATTTATTATTTAATTTCTTTTTCTAACGTCAGCTGTTTGTTTAATTATTTATTTTCCTTTGTCGCTATTTGTTTAATTTATTTGTTGTTTAATGTTGCTAATTTTTATGCGTCTGCTTACATCTATAGGTTAAAGTTTAAATACATGTATTTTTATTGAAAAATTTATTTCTAAATATTTAACACACTTTCGTTTCCTTGATGGCGATCTGTCTTTGTTGTTCATAATCAATTTGTAAATATTTGTTGTTTTTTAAAAACCTTTTGCTCCATGTTTAATTAAGATCTATATTTAATGTATTATTTTCTATTCCAGGTAAGATTTTTAAAGAAATGATTCATAATATCAACATGAAGTAAGTAAATATGTTCACACCAAATGTTGTTTTCTTCTGATTTTATATTTGTTCTCTTTGTTTACATTGCATTACATTTCAATTTAAACAACCTGTAACTCATTTGTTTCATACGATTTATTGTTTTTTATTTCGGTATTTCATTAATAGTTTGCGGTGTGAACTGTAACACACATTAACAAATGTAAATCTACAAATCTTTGAAATTGCATCTATTAAATAACAGATCAGTTAAAAATCACCTAATATTTTTTCAAAAATACAATTACGCTATTTTATACTTTCCCGACGAACGTTTGCACTACTTATTTTCTTTATTTATAAAGTTTTTCGGTTTAGAAGTTTTTTTGTCGAAAAAAAAACAAGTCATTGTCATAAAAAATACAAGTAAACTATCATCCAAAATAAATACTTGACACAGGATTAAACTTCTTTTTTTGTGTTACAAATGATGAATATTTTCTTTGTTGGAAGAATTTAAAACTGGATGAAGAAATGTGTAGAGTTAGGGAAAACAGTTCAAATAGTTATGTTGATGATGATGACTGAACTAATAATGTCAGAGTTTTTTTGTACTATTTCATTGAAACGCACGCCTGTGTGGAAACATATGCGCACACGTGCCGATGTGTGTTCATGTGTTTACATGTTTAACTTATGTGTTTATTTTAACATTAAAACAATTCCTTGATTTAGATTTTGTTTGGAATAATAATCAATTGAAAACATTGAAGATGAGACTAAAGACTGTTTGTTGGTTTTAGTGCAGAATACATGGAATGATAAATTGCTTTTGACCATATTTGAATATATTCTCCTCATGAAATATGCTCATTGATTATTTTTAAATAGATTTCCATATGTAAAAAATGGACACTCATATTCTTTGAATATATTTAAATAATGGCAAATGTTTGTTTGGTTTTCTAATTATTAAAATTAATATTATTGTTTTATTCATTTAACATGTATTAACATTAGTAGTATTATTGTATGTATTTAACATGTATTTACATTATTACTGTTATTTATTTATTTAACATTTATCCACATTAGTATTATTATTTTACTTATTTAACATTTATTAACATTAGTATTATTATTTTATGTATTTAACATGTATTAACATTATTACTATTATTTTTTTATTTAACGTTTATTCATATAAGTATTATTATTTTATACATTTAACATGAATTAACATTAGTATTAGTAATTTATATGTGTAACATGTGTTAAAATTATTATTATTTTATTTATTTAATATTTGTTAACATTAGCATTATTATTTTATATGTTTAACATATATTGACATTAATATTAGTATTTTGTTTTTAACATTTTTTTACATTATTATTATTTTGTTTATTTAATATTCATTGTTTCATTGATGTTTAATATTTATGTTAACATTATTATTTTTATTATGTATTTAATATTTATATTATCATTAGTATTAGTATATTTTTTTGGTACAATTGACAACTTTTAATTACATTTTCAATGTTAAAATTTATTTATTTCAAAAAACTTTCTTGACTATTGCTAACTTTCCCAACTTTAAGTTGTGTCATTTTCCCACTTTCCAAACGATGATGGATGGATTTGAATTCAAGTGAAATATGTAAAAGTTTTTAATGTAAATTGATTACATGCAACAAATTGTTCAGTTTAAGAGGTTAGTAACCTCAGAGTAATTGTTTTAACGTCCCATTATAAAAGTAAGAAATAACTATAAAACTTCAAATATGTTTTATATTCAATAATATTAATATTGGGGTTTTTATATAGCGGATCTTATCGAACTTAACCAATCTCTGCCCGGCTTCACATATCAACTTTAATATTACTACCCACATCAAGTGATGTGTACCCTAAGGATATGCAGCCGACATATGGAGCGTCCTCAAAGCGGGGGTTATCTTAGCGTATGAGATTTTAAGGGAATGCAGCTACGTTAAATCCCAATGAAATAGCCTTAGAACGGACTCGAACCAGCGCCAATGAGATTTGCTTATGCAGCATTAATATCCAGGCAGTGTTCGTATCCACTCGGCCACCATCTCTTTTAAACAATGATTTGACTTCTAAATAATTATTTAATTAGTTTACATTGAGATAATTAAAAGTATGTCAGTTTTCATATACTTATAAAACATAAAATTGATTAGTTCATGATTTAACTGAATATCAATGAAACATACACTGACTTAATTGGTTTAGAATTTTTCTCATTCTAACTTTTGTATTCAACATCCTCAGTCTACAATTTATTTAGCATAGAGACTGGATTGAAACACTATAGAGTTAAAATCCAGACTCGGTTTAACTTGGCTCAACCATGTCTATTGGCACTAAATTTCAATTTTTCCCCAAAAACGCGTTTAATTTTTAACCTTATCACATGAACACAGAACCGTTACTGCAATAGTAGTACACCTTCCGACCTAAATCTGTAGAACTATTCATGTTTGTCATAGTTATCTGAACATTGCTTGCGTTTTTGATATGCCAGATACAAGTTATGGGCAGAAAAAGGATACATAATTATTAAAGACTAACGAACATGCAAGTAAAAAGAAATCTCTCACATAAATACATTTATAATATTTTTATAAATTATAAATATTATAATAATTGTAGAACAATGAGAAAATATTTATGTAATGAACAGGGAAAGTAATTAAGAAGTTGTACAATTTTAGTTTTTAAATAATGTTTGTAAAAAGTATTTCATTAATTTCATAGAACATAATAAAGAATTGTTTGACTTTGATGAATAAGAGCAATTATATTGTAATTTAAATCCTTGTTTTCAAACAAAGATTATTATAAAGAAAACTTCCTATTTTTATAATGTTAAATTATAGTGCCATTTCTCACAGCAGTCATAATTCGCATTGTTTAATAGAACATATTTTTCTTTTTCAGCTTCAATATAATTTCATTCTTATGCTTCCATTCAGAAATATTTGTTTGCTGTTAACAAGTCTTTGTAAAAAAAAGTATTAAGAAATTGTTCACTCTATCTAGTTTTTAAGAACTTTTTTTGTTTAGCTCCTGAACTGTGATGATCTTGAAAAATAATATTTATTTATTTAAATAGATTCATTGTTTATTCGAGTCTTTCGTAAGTTCATGAATAAATGAACGATCATTTATCTTTTATTTTTGTTTCTGTGTTTATTTTTTTTTAAATTAAATTAAATTCTCAGTTATATTATAAATGAAATCATGACAGTAACTATTTTTGTTTCTTTGTTGTTGCTTAATTTCTCTAATTATCTAGCAGTTTCAAACTTTTTATCAAAACTGTCAATTTAAATTATTAGAAAATATGATATTATTAGACTTTTGTATATCAATTAAACAGTACAAACGCATTTATAATAACAACTATTACAATAATATTTTTTATTGCAATTAGATCTTATGTAGGTATTGGTTTCACAGATAATAAAACAAATGTGTTTGATATATTTGTAGTAACTTTATCATTTAAAAATAAAAAAATGTTTACCTTGTTCTAAAAAAGTTCTTTAAAATGTGAAACATTTATAGTATTGAAAATATTAATAAAATCGAATGTATGCATTAGTTTCAAGTTGTAATTTTCTTAAAGTTAAAGTTTTCTGTCATTTGTATTTTGATGAAATTCATTTGGATGCTTAAGGCAAGATTGTAAATTTGTTCGATTCTCAACTGATAAGCATACATTAATATTATCAAATAATTTATTTTAAGAAACAAACTTTAATAAAATAAAAGGGTTAAATGTTTTTGAGTGTATTTATTAACATAATGTGTTTATTTTGAGCATATATTATTGTTATTATTAACTATGATTATGATTACTATTTTTGTTATTATTATTTATTAAGAATGGAGTTTTTTTTATTATTACCATCTAGTTGATAATGGCAGAGGTTATTTACATACATTTTTCCGTTTTCTCAAGAATGTGAATAAGTCTACTTTAATAAACGATTGCTGGACAGTGAACAATCCAGGCATGGCTATAATTGAACCGCTAATAACACAAGTTAGGTAAGCTCTATGTTTTTGAATGTGGGTTACCTCACTTGAGCTATTGTCGATCTATATAATTTCAATGAAGGAATAAGTAATGAACATTTTATTTTGGGTAACAGCAAAATATTTATCTTTCATCTTTAGGAATAATTTATAATATATTATAATTCATTATTTATTATAATCTATAATTTATTTTAATTTTATTATATATTATAATTTATTGTTCCAGTAATTGTCTTTTTATCCTTAGTCTAGACTAAAACTAAGTGTATTTTTGACATTTTATGAGATTTGAAAATCATTTTCTTAATCGTACTAGAATAAAGCTAGAGTTTTCTTTAAAAATATCGCTCTATATAAATTATTAGTTGAAGTTATTATTTGTGAGTCTAGTTAAAATTAATTGTTATTTATTTACTTTAATGTGTGTGTTAATTAAACTTTTTTATTAGTTATGATATTTTTTTATAAATGAACAAATTAGACCTTAAAATTTATTTTTTTGTAATAAACAAAAAAAAAGAAAACTTTGGCAGACGCCTTTCTTCAGGGTGTAACTTCAATGCAAATCTATAACTCCTTTTATAAAATATTTTTTGGGAATTTATTTCCAATAAAATTATAATAAAACAATTATAGCAACTACTTGTAGGCGTGGCTTATTTTGACATGTTTATCTTATTGTGTTCAACTTTGGCTTTGACTTATTAATATATTTATTTAATTCTGAAAACACTGTTTTTGTATTTTTTTCTAAGCATTTAGATTTGGCTTTTATTGTGCTTTGTTATTTTTCAAATATATTTCTTTAATTCTAAAAACACTGTTTTTGTATTTTTTCTAAAGCATTTAGATTTGTATTTTACTATGCTTTGACTTATTAATATATTTATTCAATTATGAAAACCCTGTTTTTGTATTTTTTTCTAAAGCATTTAGATTTGGCTTTTATTATGCTTTGTTATTTTTCAAATATATTTATTTATTTCTGAAAACACTGTTTGTGTAACTTTTTCTAAAGCATTTAGATTTGGCTTTTATTATGCTTTGTTATTTTTCAAATATATTTCTTTAATTCTAAAAACACTGTTTTTGTATTTTTTTCTGAAGCATTTAGATTTGGATTTTATTATGCTTTGACTTATTAATATATTTATTTCATTATGAAAGCACTGTTTTTGTATTGTTTTCTAAAGCATTTAAATTTGGCTTTTATTATGCTTTGTTATTTTTCAAATATATTTATTTAATTCTGAAAACACTGTTTTTGTAATTTTTTCTAAAGCATTCAGCTTTGGCTTTCATTGTGCTTTGACTTATTAATATATTTATTTAATTCTGAAAACACTGTTTTTATAATTTTTCTAAAGCATTATGCTTTGGCTTTTATTATGCTTTGTAATTTTTCAAATATATTTCTTTAATTCTGAAAATACAATTTTTTTATTTTATCTAAAGGATTTAACTCTGGCTTATGTAATGCTTTGTTATTTTTCAAATATAATTCTTTATTGTATGCTTGTCGTAAGTCATGCATAATTTTTACAGACGTGCATCGTATATGTTTTTATAAAACAAAAACTTTGTTTTCCGTTGACATTAAAGTAAACAAAGTATATTTCAGTTCATGGTTAGGTTCGGTGTGCGTTAGAAAGAATCACATTTCTCAGTGTGCTAATTATTTCTTAGTTATTCTTTTATCACGATGCTATGTGACAGGTAGACATAATTTTGAATTAATTTTAGTTTCCCATAAAATGTTTTTATTCTATTTTGCGATATAACGTTAACTGATTCCAGTGACGTACAGTATTGTTATATAAAATTTTTTGATCAAATAATTTTTAAATATGAGTTTCTTCTTATCTTTGTCTCAAAACTGATGCGTGAATTATATTTTAAATGCAAAGTTTCAATTCACATAATTAGACAAAAGTTAGTTCATCAGCTTAAATGTTAAAGCACAATAATAATACCAATTATAATAATAATAATAAGAAACATAATAATAATAATAGTAACAATAAGAAACATAATAATAATAACATTAATAAACGCAAGTATTAATAATAATGAAAACAAATAATAATGAAAAAAGTATAAAAGAAATTCTAATAATAATTACTAAAATGAAGATATATACCAGTTTGATGTGATCATGCACACGCCTACCACTGCAATGAAATAATATTTTATTAAATCTTGCAGACTTTTATCCATAATATTATAATCTGAACTTGCCTTGTAATTACAACTTGCTTAAAAACATAAATTTTTCAGCCTTATTATGAACTCTGAAAACACGTAAATGTTTTCAAATCATTTGTATGGAATGATAAAATTTATGAAACGTTCATAAACTCATTCATACATTTTTTTTCTTAAATAAACTTAAAGTCAAATAAAATAAAAAACTTTTTCAATAAATTTATGTTCTTAAATAAATA
Organism: Archaeomysis grebnitzkii; assembly: GCA_031471125.1. NCBI lineage: Eukaryota > Metazoa > Arthropoda > Malacostraca > Mysida > Mysidae > Archaeomysis > Archaeomysis grebnitzkii. Next base: position 2,745 of record JARUHE010030244.1, on the reverse strand, counting down.
TAAAATCGAATAAAATTGAGTCATTAGATGAACAAAATTTAATATTTTCTTTACCAAAGATTGTTTGGTTTCCAAATATTATTTCTTGTTAACTAAACATTCTCATATCATTTGAATGTTTGTTCTTTGATACTTTTTAATAATTGTGTTTATGTTGAAAAACTTTGGTCCAATCTTTATTAATAATAATCATCAATAAATGAAATAGCTAAGAAAAACATTAATTAATAATCTTAATAAAAAGATTTGTTTATGAAATACATTTAAAGTAAATAGAATTGAACTTTATGATATGATATGCTTTGAATAACTTCAGTGCTGTATAAAAGCTCTAATTGTTATTACATTACTAACACTACTACAACAACTTATACGTTTAATATTTCTACATTAAAAATAATTTTCATACTATAAATATGACAAAAATTTGTTAAGCTTTTTTTTCTTATAAGGAAGCTATCGCTTTTTACTTCTCTCTTGTTTTTTAACTGGTTCGTATTGTTAGATATTTCTTGAGCTACAAAACTTTTTCAACATTTAGGACAGTGAAATAACAAAAGTAAAAAATTGTTGTATGATTGAACATGTCATAAAGATATATGTAGTATAAATATTTTTATTGTGAACTTCTAATTTACTTTTCAATGTAGGGGGAATCTTTTATTTATTTGTCCATTAATTTCTTGATTTGGTTTATTTCAACACTAGCTATTAAAACTAAAAGTATAAAAACCGTTCCGTATTTACAAAAAAAAAACAAAGGCATCAAAAATGTATTTATAAAACACAATTTGAAATTATGCCAGAATTACAAACTTTATTAAATTTTTATAAATTTCAAAACATTGAAAACAATTGCCTTCTTCAAACAATTAAATACTCGTAGAAGGAAAAACAATTAACGATGTAGCTAGTTCTAGTTCCTCAAAGAATATAATTAATCATTTCACAAAAATAAACTCATACTTAATGAAATAATTGTTTTAATTTCATCTTAATAATAATAATTATGAATAATTTAAATTATAAACAATGAAGATAATTGCTCTGATGTCTTTGCGGTGATGCTATGGTTGCCTTAACGATTTAACCCAATGGATTACTTCCGACAACGCGATAATGTTTTGAGGCAGATCATTTATTAAACACGCACGAGTAAATTAAAAGATGTGTTTGTTGTTTAAAAGTTTTTAAAATTGTGTAATTGTTGAATACAATGCTATATATTAATTTATTTACACTTTATTTGATTCTAATAAAAACATTTCTAAGCCTTCAAAAATATTTGGTTGGTCAGGAATTTGATGTTAAATTGGCTAAATTTAAAAATTCCTAAAATGTACATTATTTAAAAGAAGATATTTTTTGGCAAAAAAGTCCTTTAGGCATTCTACTTCAGAACCTCCAGTTCTTTCATTTGGTTTAAATAAACTTTTCTCTAACCCTTCAAAGAAAAATATTGGTTAACCTTCTTATAAAATGTATGTTATAATAAGTAAATATTGATTTCACAAAAACAATCCTTAGTGACACCAGTATAGAATGTTATGTTCTTTATTTTTATTTTAAACAAACTCTCCTGTAAAATATTTTTTTATTGTTTTGAAAAATGGCAAGTTTTGGTAGAGTCCACAAATCATCCACTACAGGTCATTTATAGAAGCTGGTTTTTTAAACACAGATTAATAATTATATTCTACTGTTTTATATTAATTTGTAATTCTTTTCATTATTAACCATATCCTAAAATATTTTCTATTAAACTTATATATTAGATTTACTATACAAGTTAAACATTTATATTTTTTTTTCTAATTAGCGCGTGGTTTGATTCTTGAATCTTGAATAAATTAATTTGTTTATTAAATGTTTGTTCAACTTTTTTATAGTCTTGCTAAAATAATGTTTTCAATTTTTATCATATAATTTACTAACATTAATAAAAATAATATAATATTTGTATTTTTATGGTATGCTATTTAGTTTAATTATTATCTCTGCATATGTAATTATCTGTTTTATCTTTTCATTACTTATGCTTATCATTAGTATCGGTTTATAGTTGATTACTACTTACTGTATAAGTGTGTACAAAAATATTTGTTTAGCGTTCTTTGTTTATATTTACAATTAAACATATATACATTTTTAAAAAATCATCATTTATATTTTCAGATTAATATTTAAAATCCCATGACAAATGAGGTTCCGTATTATACATACAGTTTATAACTCCTATATAACGCCAAGAAAATTACCAATGCTACAAAGATAGATTCTGACACGGCTATATCATTTTTATAATTTATAATTTAGTTTGTTTTTATGAGTGCATAAAATGGCATGAGCTCAAACCATAATTATAAAGTTTATTGAGATGATAAAAACAAAACTAAAAAAATAAAATGTTGGTTTTGTTGTAAGACTCAACCAGTTTTAAATCATTTGAGTGAGGCACAACAAAGATGTTTTGTTCGTCCTTTTAAAGAAGGCTTTAAATAATAACAAAATGTAAATTTTAAATTAAGCTAACAAAATGAATTAAGTAAGTTAAATAAATTAAATATATTAAATAAATTAAATATATTAAATAAGTCAAAATAATTAAAGATATTCAGTAAGTTCATTAAAATAAACAAATTAAATAAACTAGGGTAAGTTCACGAACATCGTCTTAAAAACAAAATACTTTATTTTAAGAAATTAACTAAAAAATCATCTTAAGACATATTTAAATAAATTTCA
>JARUHE010030133.1:0-16390 GCA_031471125.1 Archaeomysis grebnitzkii | reverse complement strand
TTCAAATAATACAATTCACCGTAGGATTGTTGACTTGTCAGAAAATATCGAAGAAAGTGTAATAGCCAAGCTTCAAAGTAATATTTTCGCTCTACAAATTGATGAATCGACTGATATCAATAACCATTCACAATTGATTGCATTTATACGTTTCATTGATGAAGATACTATAATTAATAAATTTCTGTGCTACAAAAGGTCAAAACATATTAATATATTGACAGGGTACCTTGAGAAGCATGGTTTATCATGGGATTCGTGTGTGGGAATATGTACTGATGGAGCACCATAAATGGTAGGATCAATAAAAGGTTTCGCAACTCTAGTGAAAAAACAAAATCAGAGCATCGTGCGAACACACTGTTTTATACAGAGATAAGTATTAGTTTCGAAGATAACTCAAAGGAGGTGCTGAATCAGGTGATTGAAATGGTAAATTAATTAAAAATACGATCTCTGAAGTCTAGGTTATTTGAATTAGTGTGCAAAGATATGGATTCTCAATATGTTCGTTTACTACTGCATACGGAAGTAAGATGGTTATCAAAAGGGAAAGTAATAGCACGCGTGAATGAGCTTCAAAAAGAATTTGTGTCATTTGAAAATGAAAACCATGAGGGATTTTGTAAATACCTTAACGATGAATTGTGGATGTCTGAAGTAGAGTATTTAACAGAGATATTTGGACACCTCAATAACCTGAATAGCAATATGCAAGGCAGAAACGAAAACATTCTTACTTCGACCGATAAATTAGTTACTTTTAAGAAAAAACTTTCTCTATGGAGGAACAGAGTTAAAGCAAGCAATGTAGCTACGTTTTCATTAATTCGTAAAACCCGCATTGCGAAGACGAATCCTATTATAGCTAAGCACTTAACAAGCTTAGAAAAAAGAATTGAAGAATTTTTTCCTTCAATCAACATCACATATTTTGATTGGATTCGCGATCCTTTTGCAGATTTAACCGCCACAAATCCTCACATTTTGAGTTGTGTGAAAAGGAAGAACTAGCAAGCATTTCCCGCGAACGTGGACTCAAATTGAAGCATGTACAGCTGCCATTAGATGCATTTTGGATCTCGGTTAAGAATGAGTATCCAGTTCGGAGTAATAAAGCAATCAAAGTATTATTGCAATTCTCAACATCCTATTTATGTGAACTGGGGTTTTCTTAATTAAACAATATTAAAAATAAGACACGGGAAAGACTTCAAAGCGTTGAAGAAGAATTCAGAGTATGTCTTTCCCACATTCGCCCAGACTTCACAGCAGTAGTGAAAAGGCACCAGGCTCAACGGTAGCACTAGGACTGTATCCAATAAAACTTATTCGTTAGGTAATATGAGTACAATATTTTTTTATCATAGTTATCATTTGATAAGTTAAATTACAAAATAGAAACTGGGAATGATAAGGTTCACTGTTATTTACGTATATTCTTATTTATATACTTCAAAATAAATTCAGGATGTGCTTTTTCATTAGTATAAAATTTTTCTTCTTAGAGTGTTTTGTGATTTGTATGTTAGGGCAGTCAGGTGGTAATCAATATGCATTCCTTATGATGGGTGTGCCGCGAAAATTTAAATGGCTTAAAAGTTTGCCCCATATAAAAAAGGTTGGGAACCACTGATCTAAGTTATATGGCTAGGGGGGGGCATTGCTCTCTATACAGCCCATGGCCTATCTGGTGTTATGTCTAATATTAATTGATAATGAAAAACAATGATTTAATTAATTGAAAAAGTAGCTCGAAAAAAAAAAGATTTTCCAAGTGGTTGGAAATTTGAGATCGAACTGTATAGCTTTTACACGCGAAACAACAATAGACTTTTAGACTTTAGACTTTATTAATTCCAAAATACAATACAAATAATAAAAATACTAGAAATAAAATACAAATATTTATAAAATAAATAGTGATATAAATAATAAAAATTGTTAAATAAATACCCTGCAACGCTTTGCACATTGAAACCTTGTTACTACTAAAGCAAGTTATGTGTACACAAGCTATGTGTAGAATATGCAGCCGACATATTGCGCTTCCTTGAAGCAAGAGTAAGCTTATCATATATGAATCCAGAGCAGGTAACAGATTTGCGTTACTTAACCATGGCTTAGAAAAGATTTGAATTTGCAACAATGAGTTATGATTAGGATGAAAGTTAATCTTAATGAATAAACAAAAAACTTGACGATTTTTAGAAAAATGCGGATGATGATTATATAATAATTAAATGTGATGATCTGATTGTGAATAAGATAGATAATAACATAGAATATTACGTTACGGTTTCCTACGATATATGGTAAGGTACAAAACCAATTTAGGGAATTTTTACGGAATTTTGTATCATATGCTGTTGATATTGCTACAAATAAAGTCAATACAATATTACAGGCTTGAACGGGAGTCGAGATTTGGTTAGTATAATGTATAACCATGAAAGATTGCACACTAAAATAACGTAACCCAAGGGCTGAAATACATTAGGCTTATAATTAGAAAACAAATCTTATTAAAAGTGGTGAATTTGTACCGTTATGTAATAAAAGGTTAATACATTTTTAAAATGTTGGCGGAATTTGTTATTTATTTATTATTAATTTATTATTCATTTCAGTTGGTATTTTATTTGCTATAAAATTTGATGCAACTTTTATTTAGGTATTTCATATATTAACATCAATGGTTGAAAAATATTTTTCAAATATATTTTAAATTGAATCTTTTTGTAACTAAACAAATAAAAATAATTGGAACGGAAAATATAAATAAAACTATTTGAAGGGAAAATAAAATAAATAAAAATGAAATATTTATCAAAATATTGTCTTACAATACTAAATAAAAATAAATTCTGTTCAAAATGAATAAACAAATCAAGAAGGAAAGGTAAATATATTGTAGGTGTATGGATAAATGGATAAATCAACAAATATTTATCTCCTTGTCAATACATTCCTTGTGGATTGAAAATATAACTACGATGAAGAACAAGCTTGCGGGCACAAATGGGATGGACATATTGAACTGCTGACCTCACCCGTCATGAGTTCGCTCTAGAAGCCATTTAAAGAATGAAGCCTTATTGAACTGTACCATCCTCGTCTTCATAAGCTGATGTTGTATATCTTCATTTTACTGTGATTTTAAGAGAAAAGTCTGAACAGCTAAAGGGAAAAGTCACAAATTTTCTCCCATTCATGTCTGCAAAACTGTAAAATATAAGTTCATTTATAAATCACTTTGTGGTGAACACTAGTTTATGACTTTTTGAGGGCAGCCGGTTAAAAATTTCCTTCACATTAATGCCCGCAAAGTCATATAAGTTCATGTTTCACTAGAGGTTTCACAAGATGTTTCACTAGATGTTTCACTAGAGGTTTCACTAGATGTTTCACTAGATGTTTTACTGGATGTTTCACAAGATGTTTCACTAGATGTTTCACTAGATATTTCACTGGATGTTTCAATAGATGGTTCACTAGATATTTCACTAGATGTATCACTAGATGTTTCACTAAATGTTTCACTAGAAGTTTCACTAGATGTTTCATTAGAGGTGTCACTGGATGTTTCACTAGATGTTTCATTAGAGGTTTCACTGGATGTTTCACTAGATGTTTCACTAGAGGTTTCGCTAGATAATTTACTGGATGTCTCACTGGATGTTTCATTAGATATTTCACTGGATGTTTCACTAGATGTTTCACTAGAGGTTTCACTAGAGGTTTTGCTAGATAATTCACTGGATATATCACAATATGTTTCACTAGCGGGTTCACTGGATGTTTCACTAGATGTTTCACTAGAGATTTCGCTGGATGTTTCACTAGATGTATCACTAGAGGTTTCACTAGAGGTTTCACTATATGCAGCTAGCACGATTGTAATTTTTACACACATCATTTTGTAGTTCATTTAATTCAAAATCTTTCAAACTTATAAGGCCTATATAATCCATTGTAATAAAATTTATAGATGGCATTTTAAATAATCTTCCAACTTTGTTTTTATTTAGCTCCTTGCCTTCTTAATTCTCCTAGATGATAACTCTCTTATATAATTTCTCTTGTCGTATATCATACCAAATAAAATATTTTCGGAATGTCTAGAAAAAGCGTTACGTTTAATAACTGGTTGCGCAATATCTCTTACTTCCTTCATCGATGTATTGAAAAGTTATATTGGTTTAAAAATATTTTGTGCTCCATCATTAGACATTAGATATTCTTTTGAAACATGTAAGCGTAATATTCGATTTGCAGTTGTTAACCAACTTGCCAGGACTTTTATTACTTTTGATGATCCAGAAGGAACTGAAATATGTCCCAAATATGTAGATCCAGTTTCTTCTATTATTGAAATATATTCTTCTTTTATTGTCCTTCGATGCAATTTATATCCTTCTTGATGTTTGATAACTGTTCGGTCCTTTATTCCATCAAAATAAAATCCAGTTACACCCTCAAAATACCTACGATTTTGCATTTCACTCCTCTGTTTTTATCGTTCTTTTCTTATCTTTGATCAATCTATGATGCAAGAAGACATAGTGGAGTTATCTTCTTTATTTCTTGAAATATCATGTAAAACGCAGCCACCTATGATTGCAACAGCACGATTTGACACAGATGAGCGGTCACAAGACAATGTAGGGCATACATTATGTGTTTTTTTCGTTTTCACTAAACCTCTTGGATGTTGAAAATCTTTGTCATTATTAGCTTTGTACTTTTAGCTACTACTAGACGATGCTGATGAATGACTGTTTTGTACAGTTGAAGCTTTAGTTCGTGTAAGGGAAAGTGGATTTTGTTCCTAAGAATCTCTTCTCTTTTTCTTCTCGAGCGTATTAACATTTTTTTCGTGGTGGATAAATCAATCAACCCAATTGTTATTTTCCTTACCGTTCTTTGGTTTTTTAAAAACTCGTTCTTTTTGTGTAACTTTATATTCTCTAATACATTAACAACAAGAAATGTAAAAAGGTTCAGATCAAGCATATAGTAGAAACCAACTGTGCTTTTTGTGCCTTTCATAGGTTTTAATATATTCCTGTACTTTTATCATTGGTTGGATTCTTTGATGCGAAACACAAAAAATAGAGAGTTTGATTCATAATGATTGCAATTTATTAGAAAGAATGTTAGCAATTTAATTTACTAATGGATATTTATTTGAGATTATTCTCATTAGAACTCTTTCATATAAATGACATTTTCATAAGTGGGAGGATCTTTACCACTCAAATCACTATAGCTACCAAATAAGGGGCAATTAGAGCACCGAGCCGTAATATACCTTGTTTGCATCATTGAAGTTCAATTACAATAATATTTTTATTGAATAATGATATGAAACACAAATCTGTAGATTTATATCGTAAAAAAAAGAATATCTGGAAATAAATAATTATTAATTATTTTTTCTAAAGATACAAAAAATTTCACTTTATTTGCCGTAAATTAGAATATACAGTAGTCCTATATTAGCCTATTGCAAGTGTAAGAAACTATTCTATATTTACTTTAAAATATGTTTTATCAATGTAATTAAATTTGTTAAATATCACTTGCCTGGCGATAAAACCAATCTAATCACTGTAGCAACCAACTCACATAAAAAGTATCACGTGATATCGTGTTTACGAATCTTGCAGTTCATCTTGTTTCAACAAGAATAATCGAGTTGAGATAACTTTATACAATGTACTGGAACACTTAATTTTATATGTATTTATTGATTTCAATTTTGATCATTACTTTTTAAATTAGCTTTTAATATTACATAAGTATATATTTGATGGGAAAAAAAGGTTTTTTTTTCATTATTGCTACAAGCCCATAGGATTTGACACTAACTAATTAATTATATAACGAAGCACTTTAAAATTCCATTTATATACTACCTACTTTTACTTAGATGCATACTACAGCTATAAATATAATTGTTTCATTATTTATAAAACTATAAGTATATTTATAAACTGATAAATAACAAAAATTTGCAAAATTTCAAAATTTTGATTTTTTGTTTCCTCTTGAGGCAGATGAAAAAGTCAATATTTTTCATTTATATTTTAACATAGTGTTTTCACCTATGCGTATTACCATAATTTTACTAAGGGTAATTAAATTTAAAAAAAAAATTGTTTTCCCTCCACCCTAGTGGGTGTGCACTAATTTTTTCCCTTGAACCTAGAGTCTAAAGCAAACCACCAACATTATACTATTATTATTATTTTTGTTATTATGTTTGCTGTTACTATTAAGGTTTTTATTATTATTATTATTATTATTATTATTATTATTATTATTATTATTATTATTACTATTATTTTTATTTTTATTATTATTATTATTATTATTATTATTACAGTTTGTTATGGAATATATATTACAGTTACTATTTATAACGTTGATGCATTTAGTGGAATAATTGTATTATACATTATAGTTTAACGACGGTTTTATTACACAATTGCATGTGAAGTTGTTGTCCACTATTGTAGGACAGGATTCACACTTATTCACTTGTCTAAATGAGTTTTCTTAATTCTTTGCTTCAATGTCTTTCGACTAAATTGAAAGCAGAAATTTTAATCATTGGTTCGTATGGTTTTCTGTTGTCTGAGCCAAAAGAAATTTGTGGTGAACGCAATATGTATAGTTTTAAATTGACTAAAATGTATAGTAAATGCATTATGTATGGTTTTAATATTTATAAAAATAGGTTTAACACTTATAAAAATGTATAGTGAATGTAATATCTATAGGTTTAACACTTATAAAAATGTATAGTGAATGTAATATTTATAGTAAATGTAATATGTATAGGTTTAAATTAAGGTAAAAATATATGGTGAATTTAAGATATATAAGTTTAAATTCAAGTAATAATGTACATTATATATAGGTTTAAAATCAAGTATAGGTTTAACACTTACAAAAATGTATAGTAAATGTGATATGCATAGGTTTAAATTCAAGTGATAGTTTAACAGATTCTAATTAGAAACTGAGAACTGATAGGTTGAAAAAAAAACTAAATCGTATAAATATGTAGAATTGTGTGTAGTTTTGTCATTATTGTTTAAGGCAGTGGTTCTAAACTCAGGCCATGGACCACCAGCTCAATTTTCCTACCCTATGGACAGTGTGCATTCGAGTTTGTTGCTTTTTTGGTACTTTTTTTTATACATTTGTAGCTTTTTTTAAGGATTTATGTTTCATTAATAAATATAGTGGAAATCCAGTGGACCACCCAGAAAGTCATCATGGACCACTGGCTTAAGGCATCGAACACCGAATGTTCTCTCGCTCCATCTAAAGTAAAAGAGAAGATTCTTTGTTGGTCTATTTTGAAAGTGCATTGTTATACTTCTTGAAAGAAAAGTACTTATCGTTTTTCATTTTGATTTAATTTTAATTTTGTTTTAAGAAATTGCAACTTCTGAGAGAACACTACAATGCATATATAAATGGTTAGAGTCCCGACTCCCCAGCCCTGCTTGTTATATATGTTATATTATGTTCAAATTTACTACTCATGTTCAATTTTTTAGTAAGATCCATTGTATTATAATAGTTTTCATGTAGCAATAAGTAATTTGTTTTGTAATTATTGCAAAATTTAGATCTAGTACCTGAATTTTTTTGTAAAATAAATATTAATATTTATATTTATATTAAATAATATAAATCTTAAATGCATGCTGATGCCTTCAATTAACTTGGTAATAAGTCAACAGCTATTTTCACCCAATGCAATGTGTAAAAAAGTGTGGAATATTTTTGTAATAACTTTATATCAAAACTTAAAAAGTTTTTTTTCAATTAAAAGTTCGTTTTTTTCAAATAAAAACACAATTTCTCATTCTTTGATATCACATCAGTCTAAATACTTTGGTGTCCACTGACACCCTCTTCAGTAGGAAATTGTTTTGATAGATTGTTTTTTAGAAAAATTAAACTTAATAAGAATAATTTTATATTTTACAAACACTGGTTATAATATAAATCAAATGATTTCATCAAACGTAAAATATTTTGTCGAGTAAACGCTAATTGAAAAAGTCCCAAATATGAATACGTCTTCTGGATAATTTTCGTTGAATGGATGCTTCCATAACATTATTTTGAAGAATTGAAGCTGTAGTATATAATTATGATAAGGTTCTTGTCTATATGTTAAAGTAAAACGTTTTCTAAAAACAATCGATCAAAACAATTTTTACTGAAAAGGCTGGCATTAGACAACGAGATATTTAGATATACAGTACTTGATGTTAAAGAATGTGAACTTAGTAAACCTGTGCTTTTAATCTAAAAAATCAAGTACTAGAAAGTCTTTTCAATCAGTTTGTTTTACTTGTATACAAGAATTTAAAACTGTTCGGAAGTTTTATTTTTCTTACTTATTATATAAAATGTATAAACATCATTTTTTGACCTATTAAATAAAAAGATATATTTAGTCACCCAGAAATCCAGTGATGGCTCCAAAAGGCATCACCACAAGCGACACCAAAAGATCTGCCACCGCCAGCGACATCAGAAAATAGTTGGTCACGTTGTGAAGTTTCCTTTCCAAGCAAATCTGTAATTTTAAGTAATAAGATTATTCTTAAAATTTTATAATTATGGTGATCAAAATATTGAGTTAATAAGATTATTCTTAATATTTAAAAATATGGAAATCAAAATATTGAATTAATAAGATTATTCTTAATATTTTTATAATTATGGTAATCAAAATATGGAGTTAATAAGCTTATTCTTAATATTTTTATAATTATGGTAATCAAAACATGGAGTTAATAAGATTATTCTTAGTATTTTTATAATTATGGTAATCAAAATATTGACTTAATAAGATTATTCTTAATATTTTCATAATTATGGTAATCAAAATATTGAGTTAATAAGATTATTCTTACTATTTTTATAACTATAATAACCATGCAAAATGTTGAGTTAATAACATTTTTCTTAATATTTCTATAATTATGGTAATCAAAATATGAATTTAATAAGGTTATTCTTAGTATTTTTATAATTATGGTAATCAAAATATTGAGTTAATAAGATTATTCTTAATATTTTTATAATTGTGGTAATAAAAATATTGAGTTAATAAGATTATTCTTAATATTTTTATAATTATGGTAATCAAAATATTGAGTTAATAAGATTATTCTTAATATTTTTGTAATTATGGTAATTAAAATATGAATTTAATAAGGTTATTCTTAGTATTTTTATAATTTTGGTAATCAAAGTATTGAGTTAATAATATTATTTTTAATAATTTTATAATTATGGTAATCAAAATATTGAGTTAATAAGATTATTATAAATATAAATACTTTCTTAAAAATTTTATAAATATAATAACCAAGCAAAATATTAAGTTAATAAGATTATGTTTAATACTTTTATCATTACGGTGACCAAAAAATTAAGTTAGTAAAATTATTCTTAATATTTTTATAATTATAATAATTTATAGTTCATGATGTCAATGCTAATTAGACAGCAAATTTTTATATAAATCAGAATATGAAGTTAATTACATTTTTCTTACTTGTAGTTAAAAAAATGGCCTGTTCAAAAATATTTTCTAGAGAAAGATAATTGCCCCAAATTATCTTCCATCTAAATAAATTTAAAACAAAAACCGCATTGTGGTTTATGCCCAGTGCCCCCCCTCAAGAAAAATACGTACGCATACCTTAGACGTATCATCGATAGCAAAATATGATTAATTTTTTCAAATAAAAAACTAAGAATAATACAGTTATAAGTTATATTTTTTTATTATAAACTAATTACTGTGAAAAGCTAGGGTGAGATTTACACAATTTCACGAGGATAAGTTTATTCTCAAACAACTATTTCTATATATTTCGGTGTCATCTGACACCCTCACCAGTAGAAACTTGTTTTGATCGATTATTTTTTTAAGAAAGATTGACCTTATTAGAAAAGAGTATTATCATACATACTACAGCTTTACACTTCTCAAAATGATGTTATAGAATCATCCATTCAATGAAAAAGATCGCAGAGAGATGTTCATGTTTCGGATTTTCTCAATTAATGTAGACTCTAGTGTTCTGCGTGTAATAAAATCTTTTGACCTATATACCAGTTTTGCTGATTTCCAATCATATCTGTGTCCAGTGTTTGCGGAATGTAAAAACAAAGAGTTATTTTCATTGCCATTTCTGTAATTGTTCTTGTGCTCCTTTACACATGTTTCTAAATCTCTTGTTGTTTCACCAATATATTTCCTTTCACATTCCGTGCAACTATTTGGTATGTTCCGCATTTCTCTTCATTTCTTTTTATGCCGTTAGGAATTAATGTTCTAGAAATAGTAGATGGGTAGTTAAATACCACATCATAACCTGATTTTTTAAGGTCTTACTTAACATGCTCTAAGTTAGAGTTGAATGGCAAGGAGATTATTTTATTGCTATCAGGGTTAAACTTGACCCTTTTACTATTTTCGAAAAACCTTTGTTTTGCTTTAGTATGGCATTTTTTTTAAACCAGCATGTATATCCTAGTTTTTTAAATATGTCGTATATTTTATTCACTTCAGCATCGAAGAAAGGAGGCTCACATATTCTATGCGCTTTTAAAAATTGTGATGAAATTATTCATTTTTCAAAGATGTTTGATGAGCTGAAAGAAAGTTTATATAATTTAAAGAATTGATGGGTTTCCTGTAAACCGAAAAAGATAATCGGTTATCATCCGATCGGTGTAATAACACATCAAGAAATGGCAAGGTATTATCTACCTCCTATTCCACTTTGAATGTTATATCTGGATGAATAGTGTTTAATAATTCTAAATAGTTTACAAAATTTTCATTATTTGTCCATGTTATAATTACGTCGTCTATGTAACGTAGCCATTTCTTATCACTGATCGTGGGTAACAGTTTCGTTTCAAAGTATTCCATGAAAAGATTGCTGAGATCTGGGGATAAACTAGACCCTATGGCCATGCCTTGTTTTTGAAGAAAATAATAATCTTCAAATTTAAAACACAATTTCTTGCACAAAGCTGAATCAGATCGACTAAAGTGCTTACACTGAAAGGTAGATCCCTATTTATTTAGATTAATTTTCTTCTAAGGAAATTTGAAGTTTCATTAACCGGGACCTTTGTGAACAAAGAGTTAACATCCAAGGTTACTAATTTTCCGATTTTTGGTAAAGTTTTATTTTTTTGAATGAAACCTTCATCGTTTAAAATGTGGCTATCAGAAATGTTGCCAACTGCTGGGAACAGTAGAGACGTTAAATACTTTGATAAATTCGAATTATCGCAACGTGTATTCGCTGTAATAGGTCGTAAAGGAATATTTTGTTTGGTAGTTTTTGGAAGTCCATAAAAATGTAGTAGTGTGGGATAATAACAGAAAATCTATTTACGTAAGAATTGCGAGCTTGGGCATCTGGGACTGAAGATAAAATGTCCATAATTCTTTTATTGAATTGTGCAGCGGTATTTTTTATTAGATTCCCATTTAACTTTTCATAAGTATTACTATCATCTAGCAATGCCATTACTTTTGATTTATAACTATCAAGATCCAAAATAACTATTTGGTTGGTTTTATCACTTTTTTAAATTTTAATATCTTTTCTATTCTTGAGTTTATTAAGTTTATTATTACTAATCTATTTGGCCAACAATATTCATTTGTATTTTACTTTGTTTTTACATTCCACAAACACTGGGCAGAGAACTGATTGGGAATCAGCAAAACTGGTATATAGGTCAACTGATTTTATTAAACGCTGTATAGTAGAGTACATTAATTGAGAAAATCCGAAACATGAACATCTCTCCGGGATCTTTTTCATTGAATTGATGCTTCCATAACATCATTTTGAGAAGTGTAAAGCTGTAGTATATATGCTAATACTCTTTTCTAATAAGGTCAATGTTTCTAAAAAAGAATCGATAAAAACAAGTTTCTACTGATGAGGGTGTCAGGTGACACCGAAATATATAGAAATAGTTGTTTCAAAATAAACTTATCCTCGTGAAATTGTGTGTTTGCTTTTAACAAAAACTAGAAAGTTTTTCCAACGAAACTAGGGTAAGATGTTCACAGTATGGAATTTAAGACTAAAAATAATAATTTGTTTATTTTTCTATTTGAAAAAAATACTTATACTTTGCTTCCGATGGCACGTACGTATTTCCAAGTATCTTTTAAGGTACGTTTAGTAAACGTAATAAATTAATTTATAACGTACTTTAAACTTACATAAAGGATGTATTTAACCATAAAGAATACGTTCGAGTCGTGGACGTACGTATTTTGCGAATAAAACATACCAAGTAAGTATGTATTTTGTCCACCTTTGGTATGTCTTTCACACGAGTAGTAAGTCATGTACTGAAAATGTACGTTCGTTTGACATACATTTATATAAGTTTAAGTCACGAAACATACTTAACATAATGTGAAAATGTAATTTCTAATTTTCAAAAATGAATGATGAACAACTTTTCTAAATGTATCGATAAAATATGAAAACAAAAATTTGGCGACCTTTTGTGTTTGTTAAATGTTAAATTTTTGATAATAAATAAAAATAATTAACCAATTTTTTTTCTCGTCTATGACTACATTATTGGGGTTAACAATTAATTATTCGGTTTCTGTAAATTCAAAGGACGATTTTTTGTTAGTGTTGCAAAGCTTCTAAATGAAAAAAGTTTCATTTTCAAAGTTTTGATTACAACAAAGATTATTGAATAGGGAATACGTTTTTTCATAACTAATTAAGAACAAAAATATACTTTTTTCTTTCTATAAAATCATGTACAGGACGATACAGTTTTAATGAAGTTAACTAACAATTATAAAAATTATAAAACTTTTTTCAATCATTTGAACTAAAAGAACAATTAAAAAATGAGTTCAATATTATAGACAGGGCCATTCCAGCATCGATTCTCCTTTCCTCCAACACGCGTCTTGCGTCTTGTTTGTTATGACTTGGTGAGGAAGGAGTTAACTTTGCCCGTTGTTATGACTTGGTTATGACTTGTTTATGACTTGGTGAGTAAGGAGTTAACTTTGCCCGTTTTTATGACTTGGTTATGACTTGTTTATGACTTGGTGAGGAAGGAGTTAACTTTGCCCGTTGTTATGACTTGGTTATGACTTGGTTATGACTTGGTTATGACTTGTTTATGACTTGGTGAGGAAGGAGTTAAGTTTGCCCGTTGTTATGACTTGGTTATGACTTGTTTATGACTTGGTGAGGAAGGAGTTAACTTTGCCCGTTGGTGGAGGTGGTGAGTGTGGAGAGGGTTAGTGAGTTGATGTAGGAAATATATTATTAAGCCTACCATAATACTTTAAAAAATCTCTTCATTTCTCGTTGGACATAGCTAATATTTGGATGGAGGGTTGCCTTAGAACAACCGGATGCTTTTACCATCTAGGCAGTGAGTATGCTCTGTACCCACAGGAGCAAAAAATAAAAACTAGGCCTACATATCTGAGCTGTGGCTTTATTAAACAAAGTTGAACAAAGAAAAAACGATGAATAAAATTGGAGATAAAACATTTACAAAAGAAATTCATCGAACTATTTGAACCAAAAATGATTCCATTGTTTTTGCCTTAAATGGAATCAATTTAAAATTTAGAAACAAATTCATTATTTCATTTAGAACATTGGAGATGGATTTTGTTATCCTATATGAGTCAATATGATTGGTAAGTGATTCTTATACGATTTACTTTGCTAAGTTTTGTTGTGCTTTAGCAAATGGAAGTTTAGTTTTTGAAAATTAAGTTTTATGAAAAACTGTTTATACATTTTGATTGATTTGTTCATTTGTGTTGTTCTTCAGCAAATGGAAGTTTAGTTTTTAAAAATTAAATTTTATAAAAAACTGTTTATATATTTTGATTTATTTGTTCATTTTTGTTGTGCTTCAACAAATATAAATTGAGTGGACTATGATTCTACTTGCCTTTTGCATCCCCACTTAAGGACTAAAACACATCAAAGCTATCATTGAAAACCTTCGTTAATGCATGATCCGAATTCGACCTTTTAAGGACTAGAGCCCAACATCATTGTAAAGGTTTTTTCAATGTTTTATCAAATGTAACAATTTTGTATTTATTTTATTTAATGATGATGACCTGCAATAGTAATAACAATAAAAATAAAAAATAGATAAATAATAATAATATATTTTTTTAACGCAACTAATAAAATAGGATTAACAAATTATATTAATAAAACAAAACATAAAAAGGCTATAGATTTTCACGTAAAGGTATCAAATCTGGAAAGTCTGGCAAAAAATGCATATTTAATTTAGTATACAAACATACGTTGTGCGAGGTAGGCTAAACTCTTCGTTATGCGCATATTAATACTATATTTGCATGACAATATTTTAATTAAACTAGTTTAAAATATATAAGAACAATTATAAACAATGCCAAAAGAAGATGGCGAATTCATACTAATGAATGATTCAAACAATATATACAATTAATTGAATTAATTATCTATAACATGTTGAAATGACGCCATAACACACACGCATAACTTTTGAAATGTGTGGTTAATCATTTTATGTTTTAATTTTTTAGTTATTATTTTTGATTATTGTGTTTTTTTGTGTCCGCATGAAGTACAAAAATAACGTTATGCATTTAATGACTGGCATTATGTTAGACCTTATGAAACCCAAGCCATGTGATTATATGAAAAAATGTGCCCATTAAATAGTTTGATTTTCACTGTACTGGCACTTGACAATACTAATTAATTAACTAGTTAAAACTAAGCAACATTTGTGATGTTTATATTTATATAACATACATTGAAATCTATTATTTATAAGAACATTTAATAATGTTTAAAACATAAAATTTTGTTCTTGAATGAAAACAGATAGATAAGCCTTATTTATACCCATATAATTGAGTTAACTTGTTATATTCGTAAAAGGTTTCTTCTGATAAGCTTGGATATAACAAATTGAAATGTATTTAGAAATGAATAATATTAAATTAAAAAAGAAACATATATATCTATATATACTATAATCGATATAAACTAATATAAAAAGTTTAATACTTTTTAGCCTAAATTGAGTACTTTTCATTGCAAAGTTGGCAATTCTAAAATTTTGTACCATACTTATTTTTAGTGCAGACCATTAGGGCCTATACCTAAATTGTTTGCAAGTTTTTAAGATTATTTTCTAAATGTAGGCTTACATGTTGGTAGAAATAATTACAGCTTGCTGATTTGTTTCGAAACGTAATTGATAATTCAAATAAAAGGGACATGAAAAGCTAAAAGTCTGCTCAGGCGTTGCATTTTAACTTGAAAAATTGTGAGTTCAACTTTTTGTTAAATGTGTTTGGAGATAGCTTCATTTACACAAATGCATCATTTTTTATCCTCCAGAAGAAAATTTTCGATATATCCTACTGTATTAATAAATGAAAGGAGATTGTACAAAGGTTGATGACATTTATCCTCAAATGAAGAAGTGAAAAAAATACGCTTGACACAGAAGAATAAAGATACAAACATCTGTTTAGCAAAATTATTGACATAATTTGTAACCAAATCGAGATTAAATTCCAAAAATTGAATGAATTGCATTTCTTATCGCTTTTCGATCCATTGCAACAAAACACTGTCGTTCACTACTTAGTATTAAACATTCTCATAGAGACAACTTTGACTGCCAAAAATTAAGAAGTGAACTCACTGCCTTTTACAATGATGCCAAACTGTAAGGTAAACCCGTGCAACATCTACTCTGCAATCTGAATAGTAGTGGATTAGATGAATCTTTACCTTAGGTAGTAGTGGATTAGATGAATTTTTACCTTAGGTAGTAGTGGATTAGATGAATCTTTACCTTAGGTAGTAGTGGATTAGATGAATTTTTACCTTAGGTAGCGAAACTTTGCGGGATGACATTAACAATACCAGCAACAAGTGCTGCAGTAGAGCGTTCGTTTTCATATTTGAGAAAAATTCATAACTACACATGACATTCACAAGGGCAAGAAAGATTAAGCAGCTTACCTCTAATTGCAATAGAAAAAGCCATTTTAAAAATATTAAAAACTATTCCTTTTAGAATTTTATCATAAACATTTTCAACAAAAAAGAAAGAAGGATTGAATTAACATTCAAACAAATGTGTAGGTACTATTTTGTTTTTCCTTTACAAATATAACTGCATAATATACAATTTAATGTCAAATTTGTTCAATTATTCATGTGTTAGAAAATTTTGGCCACTGCTTCCTCAGCAAAATACATATCCGGTCGCCCCTGATGTATAT
>JARUHE010030022.1:0-16391 GCA_031471125.1 Archaeomysis grebnitzkii | reverse complement strand
GTTGTGAATAAGATTTGAAAGCGTGATACGTTCGGTACACGGAAATTTTTTAAAGCTCGTAGACAATACATTGAAAATAGATGCGATGCGGAAAAGAAGTCGGTTGAGAACAGGCCTTATAGGTGAAGATGAAATTTTGTTGTAAAACAGTTACAATAGTTTTAACTTCATAGTTAAGTTATGACTTAAGAGAAGAAATGATATTCTAAATTTACACAATGATCTAAATAAACCGTAACGATCTATATCCAAAAAATAAATAAAAACAATGAACGCAAAAAATAATCATCAAGAAGAAGAAGAAGAAGAAATTTTTCCAACCTAAGAGGTGACGTCAACAGAAATCTTGAAATTGATGTCCACAACCACCGTCTCAACCGAAATCTTGACCGTTTCAGAGACTGTGAAGCACCATCGAAAACACATTGTCCTGGTCCTGCAGATGCTGTGGCTCGCCTTCGGGAGCGGTGTGGCTTTTGCAGTTCTTTACCACATGGCAGTCAGCGAGGACGTCAGTTTGAACGTGTTCTTCTACCCAGCTCTCTTTGTCTGCGTCGGGCTGGAGTTCGTGATGATTGTGCTGTGCTTCGTCAAGATCAGTCTTCAGAAGTACTTTGCCAAAACTAATCTATTTGTGGCGTTTTTTTTGCCTCTCCTTTTTGCTACGAATTCCTTTCTTTGCACTGTTGACAAATAATAAGAGTTCAAAACAGGGGACTGCATCAAGACAAATGACAGTGTTGTTCAATGCTCGTCAAAATGTACTTTTTTGTGTCAGTAAGAGCAAATTTTTTAGGTAATTACGTAAGCATGGAAAGAATACTATTATGTTTTCTTATCTTTATGGAGTGTAATGGCATTTCTCTCTTTTTTGTTATGGACTACAGTAAATTATTATTTTGAATATGACCATTGTAAAGAAATAAGAGAAAGATTTTATTTTGGCTCCAAGATCTACTAACTGTTAAGGACTAAAACAATTATGGCCGCTTCTTTAGAAATCGCTTCACTTCTTAGCATAATCGTTGTTTTGATATTAATTGGATCATTCTCTAAACAGAGGACGGTTATGGGATACCTAATATACATAAGCATCTATTTGCTAATCGCATGTGTAACTGGCTTGCTTCTAGAATTAAAACATAAGCTATCGAGGGTTGTTGTAATGAAGTATTTATTATCAACAAGTGTAATGGTTATGTTTTATAATTACGTTCTTATACATAACACAATTTGTTTGAAATAAGAACAAGAAATAACCGTTACAAAAACCTTGCTTTAATCAAGTCAAACACAACCATGTTAGCTAAGAAATCATACTTCTTACGAACCGTGTTATATGTTTTTCTTTGAATGTGAATCAGATTGTTTCTTTAAATTTAGTTTCTCGCTGAACAGCAATTACGGCATGTGGTATATGCAGACGTATTTGATTCCTTTCCTAATAGTTCTTGTCTACATTTTGGAGCTATGTAGGCTCGATCTTTCATTAAGGTTTCTTATAGTTTCGGAAAATATTAAACAAAACAAGGATTAATAATCTGAAAGTATAGAATATAAAACAAATTCCAAATATAACAAATATTAATAACCTGAAAGTACAGAATATAAAAGAAACTCTAAATATATCAAGGATTAATAATCTGAAAGTATGGAATATAAAACAAACTCTAAATATATCAAGGATTAATAACCTGAAAGTATACAAAGTTTAAAAGATATGAAATATAACAAAGATTAACGTTCTGAAACTATAGAAAACAAAAAAGATATTAAATATAAGACAGATTAATAATCTCAAACTATAGAAAACAAAAAAGATACTAAATATAACAAAGATTAAAAATCTGAAACTATAGAAAACAAAAAAGATACTAAATATAACGAAGATTAATAGTCTGAAACTATAGAAAATAAAAAATATACTAAATATAACAAAGATTAACAATCTAAAAGTATGAAAAATAAAAAAAATACTAATTATAATCGGGATTAAAATTTTGAAATTGTGGAATATAAAAGAAAATAATCTGAACGTATGAAAAATAAAACAAATTCCAAATATCAAAAAAACTAATAATCTGAAAGTATGGAATATAAAACAAATCATAAATATAAGAAGGATTAATAATCTGAAAGTATTAAAAACAAAAATGTTACTAAATAACCTTCTTCAAAGAGTTTTAAGGGTTGATGTATGTGGTCATGAACCATTGTGCTCAAATGAAAAAGTGTATGAATGATTTTCTGCTTTAGATAAAAGGTAAGCCCTTTAGAGATTTACCGTAGATAGAAAGAGAGACATGCATGTCCAATTTTTAAAGAAATAAACTAAGGTAATAAAGGTTCAATACCAGTTATAAAGCCGAGAATCTTTAGATGATAAGACATACTATGTGGAGTCAAAAAAGATGATGGTCATATGGAAGAAAAGAAAAAATGGAAGAAAGAGCCAAGACGAGATTAACATATCGTTGTGATGGGTGGTAGACAAGATGAAAAGGACACCATAAAACAATGTCAAAGATGGACATATGAATAAATGTTTTTCGTAGATTTTAATTCTCTTTTGTCTTTTATTAAGTCCCCTTTTGAAAGTATAAGAAATAAAAAAGATATTAAATAGAACAAGAATTGATAATCTGAAGGATGGAGAATAAAGTTCCAAGATTTGTATATCTTTAATTTTTATAAACAGCTATGTTCAAATAATTCTGAAAATAGGTGTTTGCTTAAAAAAATTGCAACACAGGCAAATCCTACAGAAAATTTTTAAGAAATGCTTAGCCTTAAAGGGCGTAAATCGGGAAGTTTTTCCAAACTTGAGGCAGCTTTCAGAAAGTCATTCGTCGAATATTTCATTATTTTAACAATTTTACATATTTTGATATTCTAAGAAACTTATTTTCTTCATTAATTAGGGGGCAAATGAATAGTTGAGGATTTATGAATGATTCTTTTAAAATTGGAGGTACACATGATCACAGAAATAGCGTTAGATGTCACCCATAACATAATAAAAGTAGAGAAAAATATAAAAATGGCACCGTAGGGTAAATTGTTTTTTTTAAAGAAAAAACTCTACAGTTTTAACCATTTTTATCTCACTTACAGTATGTGCATTATTTTCTTGGTAACCTTTATATTTCTTGATTAAACATAGTAAATATGAATCTTATTTTAATTGTAACAGCATGACCAATTGATTTAAAGAAATTAAAGTGTATTATCTGCTCTTTTTTATTATTTGCCCCAAAACATTATTTTTTCTTTTTGAAAATGCCATCTTTCTTTCATTATTTAGGAAAAAGTATGAAGTAA
Organism: Archaeomysis grebnitzkii; assembly: GCA_031471125.1. Lineage (NCBI taxonomy): Eukaryota > Metazoa > Arthropoda > Malacostraca > Mysida > Mysidae > Archaeomysis > Archaeomysis grebnitzkii. The sequence goes on along the minus strand of JARUHE010030022.1, from coordinate 13,070 downwards.
TTAGATTTAAACTCAATTTTAGCTTAATCTAAAATCCTTTTTCAATTGAACAATGTATAATTTACTTCTATTAAAGTTAATGTCAACCCTATACGGACAGCTTACAAAATTAGCGATGAGGTTCAATTAAGAAACACTCTGAAAGTTTATCAATTTCTGATCTCCCTCATGTGCATTTTTTTTCTTCTTAACCTGTTTATTTCTTGAATAAACATAGTGACCCTGCATCTCATTTTAATTGAAACATCATGACAAATAGAGCAAACATCATAACTCTGCAAAAAATGGCCGATACCGCTTTGAAGGAATTTCACAGCGTTGAACATACCCAGTATACAAACAAAGAAGAACAAATGACAATAATCAAACAGCTGCAGATTTGATCAAAACAGATATTTTATCTATTGAAACAGCAGATTTCAATAAATATCCATCTCAAAATGAATTATCTTCTCAAAATGATAACAGCAATATTTGACCTCATTCACTGTATGTATACTTCATTATCAACACTTTTTTCATTCAAATGGGCCACCAAGAAAATTGCCTCCATTGGGCAAGCAATAATGAGAGCTACCAGATCAAGAGACTTTATTCTCCCTCTTCAAATTGGACTTGCAGTTCAGTTACATCCCCATTTCGGGTCAAGATTTCTGATAGACACTTTATCAACTTTATCAGGATATTCAGACGTTCTCAAATTTAAACGATCAACAGTTAACACAATTTATTGCAGATAATGCAAATTATACCACTATGGCTTTAGATGGATTTGATACTTTTCATGGTGTGGGAATCATAGCCAGTATTTCTTCAAAGTTGCCAGTTGTAGCAGCATTTATAGGGTGTCAATTAATTTATAATTTGTAAGGGAATGTGGAAAACACGATATTGCTGTGTTCGATAGAAACATGGCAAAAAACAAAACTTGACATTCCAGAAACTTATGGATATACCCTATGAAGATCCAAATTAAAAAATTAGCCTATTATGTAAAATAGTTTGACCAATTCGAATTCCTAGACCAGGCTGGTCGTATACAATGTAATCAGTTTTATCTGGAAATCACTATAGTCGGTCATCAATTCACTATTTACCAATAATCGACCATAACCCATCTGACTATCTTTGCATTTGTTCAACATTTTTGTTGATAACTAAAGAAGCAGACAAAATGAAATCAATGCAAATCATTACATTTGATCAACCATTATACTGGAAACCACAAATAATAGTTTCGGATGAATCTTGTAATAGTTTTCTACGCTCAATTATTTTGCAACTTGAAGGCTTTCATACTAAAATAAGATTTTTAGGCTGAATTGGTAAAATAATGTTAGCATATTATTATGTATTGTAACAGATATTCGCTCCCAATAGTGTAGTACACATGTTAGCTGGCAAAAAAGTTTTAAGAGCAATTGGAGAACATTTTTGTGGATTCTACATTAAATTTCTTAATGACTCGTAAAATGTTTGAATCAAACTATATTGAAGACTTTGAAATAACAGCTAATTATGAAAATTTAGTTATTGAGCAAACACTTATGCGAAACTACAGATAAGTGGGTGGGCTCACCAGAAAGCATGCTATCACTGATGCTCCAAGAACACAATGGATTCTTTCTAGGCCAGCGTGCATGAATATAAATACTGCAATACTAAGGTTTAAGGAAATATCAAAAGCCTGTGACTTGCATATAGAAATGTCTAAATCACGTATAAATAGAGATAATAAGGATATTAGAAAACTCTATAATGTCGATCAATGTCAATTAAAATGAAATGCAGGTTTACTATGTTTATTCAAGAAAAAAAAGTTACGAATAAAATAATGCACATGAGGGAAATCAGAAATGGATCGCTAATTAGGTAAGTTGTCTGTGCAGGATTGAAATAAACTTTAATAAAAGTAAATTATATATTGTCTAATTTAAAATTGCTTTTTGATTAAGTTAAAGGTGCTTTTAAAACTAATTAGCTAATACTTGTTCTTAAATAATGAAAAAGAGTTGCACTATAAAAAATGGCATTTCTTAAAAGAAAAAATAATGTTTTGGAACAAATAATTCATAAAATAGAGTAAATCATACATTTTAGTTTTTTAGTCAATTGTTCATACTGTTATAATTAAAATGAGATGCAAGTTCAAGAAAGAAAAAGTTACACAGAAAATAATGCACATGAGGGACATAACAAATTTATCAATTTTTAGAGTTTTTTCTTAAATACAAACTAATTTACCCTACGTTGCCATTTTTCGATTTTTCTCTACATTTATTATTGTATGGGGCGACCATTTAAAAAAATAATCTATGTTTAAGCAAAAACAGTTATTTTCCCTTGCTATTGAGTAAATACTAAAAACGAATTTTAACAAATTTCATTATAGTTTTTATCGAGCTCACTTGTTGTCATAATCCGGTCAATGTTTTATGATTTTGATTTTAGAGCAACCTTGTTTAGAATGGGATTTAAGGATATTAATTCAACTAAAATTTTTGTCGAGCGTGCATAGCGAAGGTCTGCATAGGCGTAGTATTTCCGATATCGTCGTCGGCGTTAGACAATGACGTTAATGCTTGTATAACATCTATACTATCACAATTTCACTTCATATAGGCTGGATTAGTAGTTTTAATATTTTAATATATATATTTTTGTTTGATTGTATTACTTTTTATCTACATTTTTTCATTAAGTTAACTTAGAAATTTTTCTTATTTTGGTTTGATTTATGCATTAATGGATTGGAAATGAAATATACATAGATCGTCTCTAAGCCTTAGAGTCTAAGGTGATATTTTGATTAAATGATATTTTCTCATTTTGTAACACCATTTTTGATTTACATTTGTGGAGATATAATTTTTTTTAAAGTTACTGAATGAATGGATGAAGGTTTTTATTTCTAAAATCTATAGGTTATAAAATAATAGCTTTCATATGTGTTTTTTGATAAAATTGATAAATCAACTTTTCATTTTACAGCGATGTTTACTAGAATTCGAGATTCATTATATCAGAGTACCAACATCGCAAACTAGACGTCTCACCCATAGGCCTGTGGAGCCTCCACGAGCGACCATCCCTCGAGTTTCACGTCTTTCATCCCTAGCAAGCTAGAAGGAGAAAGAGACCCTATTCTGAAGTTCGAAAAGTGACTTTCCCACCTTTGGTATTCTCCACGGCAGGTGGCGTGGGCAGAAAAGGCTAATAACCAAAAGATTGAACGAAGCCTACTCTAATGCCATCCGTTTCGTCAGAACCAGCATCAGGTTTGCCATTTTAGAATGCATCCTGAACTCTGTAAGAACATTCAGAGGTAAACAAGAATTAAAAACTGATGTTGTATCTCAAATATCGTTCAGCCTGACCTCAGAAAACATTTGCATTAAAATTAAGGGTTTTTTATATTTATCAATACCGGAGTTTGATCTTCATATGTTTGCTATTGTATAATCCAAAGTTAAAACAAAAGTAATTATTATTTATCTTTCTTACTCTTAAGTCTGAACGATTTTTACTCAGAAGAAATTTACAAAAAAAAATAATTTTTAAACAATAGCTGTTTTAGGTGTTTGTTTATCAAAATAATTAAAATCATCTTTTTTATTTTTCATTTTACAAGAATGTTTACTTAGAACAAAATAAAGAACTATACATTCCAAGAACTTTTACTAAACAAAAATTTATATTTTATGAAACAATAGTTGTTATTATAAGTATGTTTCTTACAGGATTAACCAATCATAGTTTGACTGATGGGTGATACAGAAGTTTGTTATAATATTACTATTTTATTGCTATAGTTATGATTATTGTTACCATTATCATTGATATTAACATTATATCTATTATTACTACAACTTTAATATTGTATTGCCATTAGTATTATCCTTGCCATTATTATACCGTCACCATTATTATTACCATTACCATTATTATTACCATTACCATTATTATTATTTTAATATTTTTATTATTACCAGCATCTTGTTATTACTCTTAGCATTACCATTATTATCTAGCATGTGAGAAGGTGAATGAAATTTCTATAAATGGTTTGAATTTCTTTCGTTGTCGTTGTCGTCGTCCATTTAAAGTGTTTTGTTGTTGTCCTTGAACCATCCTTGTTTAGAATAAATTTAGACCTCTTAATTCAAATTAATTTTCATTAAAGCTTTTGTTATTGACGTGTGAACAAAGTGAGTGAAAGCTCTATATATAGTTTGGAGTTTTGTCATTGTCGTTGTCGTTGTCAGGACCAATTTTTTTGTAATTTGCTTAGAATAAAATGTAGGGCTTTTGATTCAAGTTTTTCTGCATTAAGTTTTTTTCTATAATTGTATTTGTTTTTTGTAATAGCTTATTTAATTGTTTTTACAAAAAATTGAAAAATTAATCGCCAGTAAGATGTCGAATGTTATTAATTTGCCCATGTCAATGACAATTTGTTTTTGAGCTGGCGTACGCTTATCATCTAACTCATGTTATAGGCTGATGATGCTCAATATAAGAACCCATTGGTTTAACATACCCATGAAAAGTTTCATACCTTACATTTCGTCAATTATGAATGAACACTGGAAGATTGAAAAGTTCAAGACTTGATATGCTTGATTTATATTAGGGTTTATACATTTTTTTATGTTGCATTCCATATTTATCAATTTGTATAGCCTATTTAGTTACATGATCAGTATCTTGTGTTAAATTAATTCAAATCTACATTGAAAATTGAATATGTGAAAATATTGTCTAGTCAAAACTGAATACATATTTACCGTCGCCTAGGTATAGCTATTATTATGCATGTAGGCCTGGTTTTCATGTTTAATATCTCCCATGTAAGACATTACCATTACAGATAACTTTTTAACTGTATTTTAAATAAAATAGGCCTAGCAAAAATAATGGTAAAAAACGTAAGTATAAAAAAATGTATTTCAAAGTAACAAGATAAAAAAATATGTGAAAGGAAAGAAAAACCATTTCAAAGTTTGTTTGCAAAATTATTTCTAAAGTATGGAAGAATGATCCTGTTGTGTGCGTAGCAGACGATCATTTGAGCGGACAACAACGCATCCAAGCCAAAGATAAGTGTCCTGGCGCTGGTGCTGGGACGGAACCGACGTTTCTGGTCAACCAACGAGTAAAAGACACCTTTGTAAGAATAATTGCCGGAGCTATCTTGCACCTGAATATAGATGAACAAAATCCCGGCAAGACCTTGAAATGTGCCATCTGCTAGTTCGACAGGTTGGCCTTAATATTTTTTCAATGGAACTTGATGAAGTTTGTTAATTTCTTGAACAATTTCATAAGGAATATACAAATTCGTTGACCCTGTGTCTTAAAGAATATCATATGTCTTATTGTTCGTGTATTAAGGAAAAATTTGAGCTTGCATAATCATTTATTATTCTGTTTAAAAACGATGGAACTATCCAAATTCCTCGTCATCAAGACAACATTTATCATTGAGTTAAAAAAAAGGATTATTAATTTGCATGGTCATATCATTGAAGTTGATGCACGCCTTAAACTGTTTGCAGAATGATATCCCGACCACAATACTGTCTGCGTTGGAAGCATCTCGCGCCTAAACAAAAAATTTATGCAAGACCGGCGGTGTCCAAAAACAAAGAGGAATCGTGACAACTCTCGCAAACTTAAAATCGAGGATAATATCTTGAGCAACATACTCGACCTTCTTTTCAGAGTCGGTGAGTTCTCGATCCTCATAAATATATTTCTTCAGAAGTTTATAAGTAGTGTAGGACATGTGTGACTGATCACACCCTGAGTCGAACAAGGCATCCAATTCGAAGTTCTCTTCGAACGGCAACGTTATATTCAAGATGTTCATGGACACAAACATCTTGAAAATGACGCAGTTCTTTTTACTCTTTTTAACGTGGGTGTGAGATACAAACCGTCCACATTTCTTACAGCTGATTTTCTCTCTAAATGGGTTATTCAGTATCAATGGCATTTTTTAAATAAATGTCATTGAAACTATGGTAGGAGCATTAAACCTTGATAGACTCAGTAGGCCTCAATTTACAATAATTTACAACATTGTTTTTATACATCTAAAAATGTTTTTTTTTCTAAATAATAAATTATTTATAGAACTAAATTTGTCAAATAATTTGAATAAAAGTAACATAAAAATTGTTTATACATATCTCACAACAAAATATTCTTTACGAAAACACCAAAACTAAATTAGGAGTATTATGACTTTAACCCTTTCTTGTAACTCTGGTGATACGTAACTCTAATGGCTTGTTCCATCTTATGTAACATTAGTGATACAAATAAAAGTTAGTTTATGTTTTCAATAAATTTCTACATGCAAATATTTTCCTGTATAAATCTATTAAAAACATAAACTATTTTTTATTTGTATGGAATAAGCCATTAGACGTATGTATCGCCGCACTGGCATTGCAAGAAATGGTTAAAGTTTTAATTCTTAACTTTGATCCTCAGCCTACACGTTCTATAAATATTTTATAGTACAAAAAGTAAGAGTTGTTAGTTATTTGTGGATAAACATTTTAATTTTATTTATTCTAGAGTAACAGCCATTTAACATAAGTTAGGGGTATATGCATTAGGAATGATATGGTGTTTATGAACTTGTGTTTTTTTCCAAAACAGGCTGATCACTTTTTGGGTTTATATTTTAGAGTAATGCTCATTTAACATAAATGAAAGATACATGCATTAGAAATGATATAACTTCAATAATATTTATCCTAAAATTTGAATTTATATAAATAATTACGTTTTCATGGTGTTTATGAACTTTTGAACTTTTATATTTTGTTTTAGAGCAATAACCATTCAACATAAATGAAAGATATATGCATTAGGATTGATGTATCTTCAATATTGTTTATCCTAAACCTTGAATTTATTGAAACAACTACGTTTTTATAGTGTTTATGAGCTTGTGTTTTCTAAATAGATTAAACATTTGTTTTTGTTTTTTTCAGAGCAATGATCTTTAACATAAATGAAAGTTAAATGCTTTAGGAATTATATATCTTCAATATTTGTTTTCTGAGAGCTCAATTTACTACGTTTTTAATGGACTTGTTAAATTCAGATCAATGATTTACAGATGTCTCTTCTATAAACCCGTATCGATTGGTTATGTACAAATTAGTTTTGTTTCAAATACTTGAAATGTTTTAAAATGCTACTCATTGATATACATTTATTTTGTATCTGTTTATGCCAACAAAACATAATGAAAAATCATCTTAAAATTCAGCGAACAAAAAAATAATTTGTCTTGGTTTGCATAGAAAGTTTTGAAAATAATTCAGCATCAATTTTTCTGAAATGTTACACGATTTCTTCATTTAGGCAATCTTTATTTACTATATTATCAAAGGCAACTGTTTTTCGTAACTATCAACCATAATGCTCTGAAATGACAATTAATTGTTAAAAATATCTTACACAAAGGATGAACACATTAATATTGTTGTACTTTAAACATATCTTTATACCAACAAAAAATAAATAAATTATAAATTAATTGTTTACCATAATTTTAAAACGTGTGTACTGTTCAAATAAAAGATCGGTCATAATTGAAAATTGAAAAAAATCCATGCTAATGAATGGCAAATGGAAGAAATTTCATGAAACCAAAGTAATACTTCCTTAATCACCATAAAACTGTACGTGCGATTTTATAATAAAGACAAAATTAAGCGCATTTATTTATTACTGAATAAATTCGTTTAGTTTTTATTATCTTTGAAATAACTTTCAAGTCATGAGTTCAGTTTTAATCTAAATCTTTATATTAAACAAGCACGTGTTTATAGTTTTAACGTTGCTTCTGGTCAAGTAGATTGACCAATTCAGATTTGTGCCTCTGCTATTAATCATCAAATTGGGCTGCTGATTCACCTTGATTTAATTTTAACTTTGATTTTAGTCATTTCTTAATATCATCTGTTCGCTGTTAAGCCCATTATTAGGTACATAGCCTTTGGCTGTTCTAGAATAAAATTCCTGTCGGAGGAGTTTAGTGAGTGCGAATTCCACACTGGCTATTCAGTGGTTTCTTTCCCTTGGCATGACCATAAAAACTGGTATCACGTTTTGTGGTGAGGCTGATATCAAGTATGTAGATGTTAGAATGTTTTTTCCAAGAATTTACGTCCATGAAATTTAATTTCTTCCTATATTTTTTCACTAGCACTATTAAAATATTTATATTTTTGGTTTTATATACTCGTATAGTATAAGAAATACAAAAAAATTATACTCTGTGAAAATTTTTTACCACTGTGCCATCCATTCTTATATATGTATCCCAGTATTGCTTTTTACTGCTCAACATTGCTATAAATTTCATAACACTAAGTTTTAATAAATGGTTTAGCAGGTTAACTTAGAAAAACAAGCGCGTGTAAATTATACACATTAAAAGATGTTTTTTTTATGTTTAAAAAAATTCTAAGATTGTATAATTGTTGAACACAACTCTATATATTATTACATTAGCACTTTTCTCCATTTGTTTCCAATAAAATTATCTCTAAGCCCTCAAATAAAAATCTTGGTTAATCAGAAATTTGATGATAAATTGGGTAAATCTAAAAATTCTTAAAATGTCTATTATTTAAAGATATACACACTGTTGGGTCTACAGTTCTTTAATTTGTTTCAAATAAACTTACCTTTAAATAAAATTGTCGGTTACCCATGAATTTAAATTTTCTTATAAGATGTATAATATATTTTAGTAAGTAAATACTGATTTCACAAAAAAAATCCTCGGTGACACCACTGTAGAATGTTATGTTCTTTATTTTCATTTGAGCAAACTTTTCTGTAAAATAATTATTTTAATTTTTTTTAAATGGCAAAATTTAGTTAGAGTCCTCAAATCATTCACCGTTCCAACACGAACAACATAAACCCCATTTTTTTTGGAATAAAAAAAAATTATAATCTGCGCGCAATTAAAATAAAAATCTAAAATCAAACTAATAATTAATTTTTTTTTAATTTGCACACCTTGGCTATGTCCATTGTCCATCTAATGATGAAGTAATTAACATAATTGTGACACAATGGCTGTTTCCGACTATTGTTCTACACCTAAAGATGCTAACGAACATTAACTGAATCGACAATAGTACAAGTGAGGTAAACTCTGTTATTTGAGTGTGGGTTACCTCACTTGTGCCATTGTCAAACCACATTGACGTTGCAGTACCTCTCGTTCACCCAACTATCATAACACAAACAAGCTTCATTCAGCTCAGGTTAGGTTTAGTTTCTACAGATAATTGATATAAAACGCATTTTTCTATATTTGTCGCGTAATAAGAAAACAAAAGTTATGACAAACAAAGTTTAAAAACAAATGTTACATATTTGGATATTTTATGTTTTTTATACTCAATTTTGTTATTAATGTTGTCATGTTTACAGATTTTAATTTATGGTTTGTGTTAAATCAGATTCAAAGAATTGGTTTGCTTAATAAAAAGCTTAAAAATGCCCAACCATTCAAAATGTCATAAGGATGTTTTTTATGGAAGGCGCTAAAATGTTTTTTTCCGGATATCAAATGTGTATTTAAGATGTTGTTGCATTGGTAGCTTAAGAATTGTTTTGATGCTTTCAATTAAAATTCACAACAGAAACATTTTTTATTTTGTGTGCATAAATGTGAAGATTTAATTGATGCTCTCAGTCGGTCAAACTTCGCTCTTCAAGCTACTTAAGGTTCATTCTTCATCAAACGTAAAAAATAGAAAAATGTTTTCTAAAGTTTGACAAGCATGATTCGAATTTGAGAAAGTCATTTGCGCTGAAATAACTAAAAATAAACCTGAAACATTTTTTAAATTAGTAAACTATAATTCATTCCATATATAAGAAAAATAAGCTAGAAAGTTGTATTATATGTAGCAGGGCGCTAAAAATATTTTCCCATTTCAAACAGGACGTTAGTTTTTGATCGGTTTTTATCGCCTTTAAGTTTTCATTGCAGAAATAGGTCACTTTGTGATAATTTTTGGGTTAAAGAGGACGAAAAAAATGTTGAAGGACAAAAAACTCTGGTTTTTAGCATCATGATATGTAGCTTCTTTTTTCAATTGTTTTTAACAAAGTGTAATCAATGTGTTCCTTATTACTTAAAAGAGAGAAAAGTGTGTGTTAATACATATAAATAAAATCTTGAAACTTGGTTTCTCTATTTAAAAAAAGATCCAGAAAGAAAAAATCTGTATAAGTTTTAAATTTGTGTTACTAAAGATATTCACACATCACTGCTCTAAGGGGATACATTTGTTTTTTATGTGATAATAAAGAATACAATATAGAAGGTAGAAATGAATATGTACATATAAGGAATAAACAAAATAAGAAATAAGGAAAGAGATTAAAACAAGTTAAATATTTTTCAGGTCTAGCGATAAAATTATTTTGCAAGCTATTTGAATTTCTACTTTATAACATTTAATTTTAAACTAAACTAATCTCAAGTATATTTTTTATTTCATTTTAAAACAAAATTACACCAAATTATAAAAATAATTAAATGTTTATTTTATATTTTTATTTGAAAACAAACTTCTTTCATTACAAAAAAAATAAATGTTTATTTCCACCATTAAAAAAAATGAAGCCTAAATGTTTATTCTTGTTTTCTTTTTAAAGCAAAATTCCACCATTCCAAAACATTTAATGCTTATTTTTTATTTTCATTTTGAAATAAAATTTCCACCTTTAAAAAAAATTAAATGTTAATTTTTTAATTTCATTTGAAAATAAATTCTACCCTTAAAAAATAATTAAATGTATATTTTTTTAATTTCATTTAACATTAAAATTATATCATTACAAAAGTAACTAAATGTCTTTTTAATTTAACTTAAAAATAATGTCCACCATTAAAAAAACAATTGAATGTTTATTTTAAATTTAATTTGAAAATAAATTCTACCATTGAAAAACAATTAAATATTTATTTTTTCAACTTCATTTAACAACAAAATTACATCCTTACAAAAGCAATTAAATGTATTTTAAATTTAATTTGAAAATAATTTCCACCAATAAAAAAACAATTGAATGTTTATTTTAAATTTAATTTGAAAATAAATTCTACCATTAAAAAGCAATTAAATGTCTTTTAAATTTAATTTGAAAATCAATTCTACCATTAAAAAGCAATTAAATGTCTTTTAAATTTAATTTGAAAATAATTTCCACCATTAAAAAAACAATTAAAAAAAACAAAGATGGCGGCGATAACACCTGCATGTGCACACACAACGCCATTTGGCTGCCAAGGGGTTGAACCCTTGGTGTTGGTTTTGAGGTTAATTTTACAACTGAGTGACATTCACAAATTTTGGCTCATTGTCTCACAGACAGGGAAGCAAAGGTGAAAACTCGCTCTATTGGACGACATTTTGTAAAATATTTTCAACTCAATATTTGTAGAATCATTTCTAATTTACATTACAAAGTGTAGTGATTGGATACTACAACGTAACAAGATATTTCATTCATGTATACATATTGTATAATTCAAGTTCAATAAAATAATCATAATAAAATAATAAAGTAATAAAAATAATAAAATAGTCATAATAAATTATGTAATGTATAGTAAAGACACGCACTTAACCAATCAATAACTAATCCCTCTTCCCATTAACCAAACACAAAGTATAGTTTTTTCATTGAAAAAAAAAGTTGTATAAGCTTTGGTTGAATATAATGATAATAATTATAGCGCCGACACTATTCAATAAATGATGTATGAAATGTAGTTAGATGACTAGCAGTATGTATAAAATGTAGTTAGATGACTAACAATATGTATGAAATGTAGTTAGATGACTAACAATATGTATGAAATGTAGTTAGATGACTAACATTATGTATGAAATGTAGTTAGATGACTAACAATATGTATAAAATGTAGTTAGATGACTAACAATATGTATAAAATGTAGTTAGATGACTAGCAATATGTATAAAATGTAGTTAGATGACTAGCAATGTGTATAAAAAGTAGTTAGATGACTAGCAATATGTATGAAATGTAGTTAGATAGCTAGCAATATGTATAAAATGTAATTAGATGACTAGCAGTATGTATAAAATGTGGTTAAATGACTAGCAATATGTATACAATGCAGTTAGATGACTAACAATATGTATAAAATATAGTTAGATGACTAGCAATATGTTAATAACTATAAAAAAAATAAATAGAATAGGAGCAACTAAATAGTTTGATTAAGAAGTTGTCAAAGTTTAAATCATTATTGTATTAAGAATAAACTTTAAATATTGATTTAAAATATAAATAAAACTTATAATCTAAATTTTGAATAAATGTTTTTTTTAAAACTATTATTAAATGATATAAAATATATAAATAATTTAAGTTTCATAACATAAATAATTATTTATTATAATCTTTAAGATTTTTTAAATTTGCAAAATTAAACGTAGTTTACATTTCAATACTTTTTGTATTCGTCCTGTACCCAACTCTCACTGGAAACACTTGACCAACTTTTTATGTCTAAACTAATCAAAATTGACTACCCTTTGCTAGAATTGTTTGCACTTATACTAAATAAATACAATTTTGACTTTCATATATCTACAACTTTCTTCGTATCGAATCTGGATATTAACCATTTTTAGTCGAGATCAGACTCGTTTTAGTTTAGTTAAACTTATTTTTATTTAGCTCAAGCACGTATGTTCATACCTTATGTCCGTTTTTTTCAAAACATCGAGTTTGTTTTTTAAAAGAACACACGAACCAATACAAGAATATAACAGTACAACCTCCACCCTTAATTTGCTTGGCTAACGACGAGGGAGATAATCAAGTAATTTAGGTTTGTTTTCTTTACTAACTCCATATAAAATACGGTCATACTTAAGCCGTGATTCTAATACTAACAGTTCGCAAACAGTTCGTAAATTTTGAAAATTTATGATGTCATAGGTGTTTCTGACTCTAACAGTTCGCGAACTGTTTCAAA
>JARUHE010030021.1:0-26224 GCA_031471125.1 Archaeomysis grebnitzkii | reverse complement strand
GATACAATCTGGATACGGTGTTGATACGGTGTTGATACGGTGTTGATACAATGTTCATACAATGTTCATACAATGTTCATACAATATTAATACGATGTTGATACGATTTTGATACGATATTAATACGGTGTTGATACGATGTTGATACGATGTTAATACGATGTTGATACGATATTAGTACCATTCGTACACGATCAAAAACAATTCAACAAATCCGAACCAACCTTTCACTCGATGCATTGACTAATGTTGGAACCTCCGACCAAATAAACGATCTTAACGAATAATGGATCGACATCCATTATTCAATTATTTATTTCCTCTTCCTCACACATTCGATTTATGACCTTTCAGATTTTTTTTTGTTCAAATTTTTGCTTTGTACATTAAGCAAAATAGTTCAAATAATCAAATATGCGAGTGTGTATGTGTTTAACTTAATAACATTATTTGTGATAATGTGTGCACCATTTTTAACTTGTTAATACTACACATGTAGTTTTATAATGATATATATTCAGTTTTTATTATTTCAAACATACTCAAACATCCATAACTTTAATCAGTGGCAACTGAGAAAAAATCCTAAAGTTGCCAGTGTCTTTATTAAAGAAAATACTGCTAAACACGCGTTTAAATTTGCACTAATTTGTATTACCTTCAGAGTAGAGTTTAATGCAATCGTTTCACACAATGCATGTAATTTGAAGTTAAGAAAACAAAATATATATTCAGAGATAATAACCTTGTTTAATATCATATAATAATGAAATTATTTGTAATAAAAAAATGGTCTTGCTTGAACAATAGTTCGTTTAAGATACTATTTATGTTAATTCGGTAGTAATAACAAAATTAACATTATTATTGTAATTATTGTAATAATTATTGTAATTATTATTGTAACTATTGTAATTATTATTAGTATTATTATTATTATTATAATAATTATTTTTATTACTATAATTTTTTTTGTAATTGTTATAAATGCTTAGGTAAATTTTGCACAACGATGTAAATTGTTTTCATCAATTAAACTTAGTCTTATAAAAAGTTAAATATTTGTAATAGATTTTTTTATTTCTTATAATTGTAATAAAAAAAATTTGAGAAAAAATAATATAGGTTTATCGATAAAAAAAAAACAGCAATTATGTATTAGTTAACCAAATAATGAGATGGGAATGATGATGGCCAAGTAGATAAGGGGTTAGTCTGGGGATAATTACCAATAGGAATCCTCACGCACGTTGATTCGAGCCTACTCTACGATATTATTATGGAGTTGAAGATGACGATGTTCTCTTAAGCTCGCATGCTAGACTTACCCTTGCTTATACATCCTTAGGATATGGATAATAATAATGTCTATATCTATATCAACTGTATACACTTTGAATGTTTCATTTTGAAATGATTATAATATTACATATTATATATTATACTTTATTTATCATATATAATTACATTGAATAGTATTATATTATATATTATATTATTATTATATTGCTTCTATTATTATATTATTATATTATCATATTGTTATAATATTATTATATTATTATATTTTTATTATATTTTTATTATATTATTATTATATTATTATTATATTATTATTATATTATTATTAAAATATTATTATAATATTACTAAAATATTATTAAAATATTATTATCATATTATTATATTATTATTATATTATTATTATGTTATTATTATATTATTATTATATTTTTATTATTATATTATTATTATTATATTATTATTATTATATTATTATATTATTATAATATTATTGTTATTATTATATTATTATTATATTATTATTATATTATCATTATTCAATAATCAGTCTGTTGAATGTGGTCGATGGGTAATGAGCAACGAAAAATCTTCCCGTCTCTAGAGCTGTCTAAATCAAATAAGATTTGCAAACAATGGCTGAGTAAATGAAAGTGCAGATTTATTTAATGTTCTGACAGTTTATTTTCCCATTTGTTCTTCATTGTTTAACTTAATAACATTATTTGCGATAATGGGTGGGTTTGGTGGAGAGGGTGGTTTGGGAATCATTTGGGTGGTATAGGGAATGATTTGGGTGGTGGCCGCCTAGGAAGGAATGGTTTGTGTGGTTGATGTGAATGATTTGGGTGGTAAGTGGGGATGGTTTGGGTGGTAGGTGGAAATGGTTTGGGTGGTAGGTGGGGATGGTTTGGGTGGTAGGTGGGAATTGTTTGGGTGGTAATTTAGGTGGGAACGGTTCGAATAGTGAATGAAAACTGTCAAATGATGAAGTGAACAAGTTAGATAATCCGAAAAGGTCCTGAGGAAAAATATTTATTTTGTAAAGATAATTTGTTGAGTGGTAGATCGGAAAGATGACGCGAAGAGAATGGTTTCGCGGGCTATAATAAATGAATGGTTTCAGTGGTATATGTAAATGATAAAGTGTTTAAGTATAGTGTGGTTGGTTATTTATGTATTTTGTTATTAAATTATATTATTATTATATATTATATTACTACTATACATTATATATTATATTATATCATATATTATATTATTATATATTATATTATTATATATTATATTATGAAATTATTATATATTATATTATGAAATTATTAAACATTATATTTTTATGGCAATACATTATGAATGACAGAGAAAGTATTAAAATTTGATAAGACAATGGAATAGATGAGGTCTACATTTGTTATGATTTGATGGATTACTATATGATCGACGTCTTTTTGCCTAGAAATCGAGCTCAAACAATATGCACGAGCTAGTTAGTTCAAAAAGGAGCGATATATATTGAGTAGTAATTAATAAGTTACAATATGAAGCGGCAATGTGCCCCAAAAGGGTCATATAAGTTGTTCTAAGAGGATTGAGTTCCTAGAGTTTTCTTTGCTGATCTATAATTGGGTGTTGTTTGGGTGGATAATATGTTGGCCAACACTTTAAAATGTAATGGGTCGAAAAATGATCGTTCATAAGGTTTCCTTCCAATCTAAACTTTAATGTATTGCAGAAAAAAGATTGCTGACGCGTTAAGGGGTAAAATAAAACATGCATATTACAAATATAATGTTGCATTGAATGACAATGACGTATAGGTTGGCACTAAACCTCACGATAACCATTAAACAAATTTATTTTTAGTACTCAATCACGCTTTACATAATTGGACGATCACTGGAGTAATGTTATTTTTTTAATATCAAAAGGTTGACGACAGAGAATTTCACAATACCATGTTGAAGAGAAATGGTCATGATAAAAATAGATAAAAAATTAAATAAAATAAAAAATAGATAAAATGAAATACAAAAAATAGGTAAAAACAGATCAAAGTAGATAAATACAGTAAATGGAAATTTTGTTATAAATTGTATTTATCCAAACATTGAACAGAGTAAAAAATACAAAACCAATTCTTTGAAATATTAACAAAAATTAACGAAATCAATTTTTAAAAATGCAATCCATAAAAAATATTTTAATTATGAAAAATTTTAATTATGAAAAATATTTTTCATTAATGTGAAGAAAATCACGAAATTGGTTGAAAGAAAAACTTTAACCAAATCATAAATGAAACAACACTAGCACAATAACATAGAACTTACCTCACTTGTTCTATTGTCTATTATAAGGGAACTGACAATAGCACAAGTGAGGTAACCCACAACCAAATAACATAGAACTTACCTCACTTGTGCTACTGTCTATCCGAAAAAATTTCAGCTTCTCCAGTTGCCTCGAGGCATCGAGCCTGTGACATTGGTAATTGATTGACCTTGGAAGCCACAATTGAGGCATCCAGTTATAAACACTTCGGAAACTGGGTTAAAAGATCGCGCCGCTCAATTTTGGCACGGCCGTGTGACTTAATGTCACAGTTTTCATTTCTTGGCACACAGTTTTTGCTTTTGATTTATTGGCATACTTTTTTTATTCATAAGAATATCATTTTTTTAATTTATTGGCATACAGTTTTTTGGATTTTTTGCATAGTTTTTTGGATTTTTTGGCATACAGTTTTGTTTTGAAAACTTATATATCATCTATATTATTTCTTATCTTCATATAGGCTTGATTATTGATTTTAATATATTACTAGGTATTTTTATTTGATTTTATAACTTTCGATGTACATTCTTTCATCAAATTTCAAACTTAAATTTTTTTGTAACAAAATGTTTTCTTTCCTGTTCTGGTTTGATTTATGCATCAATGGATTGGAAATGAAGTACACATAAATTGTCTCTAAGGTCATTCCTTGATTAAATGATGTTTTCTGGCTTTGTAACACTTTTTTTGATTGACATTTTTCTTTGGATCGAAAAAAGTTGAACTCTGATCAAGAAAAGTTGATCTCTGATCAAGAAAAGTCTTATATTATGAACTTACACACTTTTCCACAGGCGAGTCACATGTATTGGTACAACCACTCGTTATTTCTTTCCAAAGTATTGATTAACTGTTCATCAAGATTTGTCAACATCGAACACAATGTTCAATAGTGCGACAGCGACAGATTTGGACAGGCAACAGCAACACTATTTTTAGACTTTAACTATAGATAATATTTAAACTATGTTTATTATTGTAATTATTATTCTTTTAATCTTATTATTATTATTGTTATTTTTTTAATATTATTATCGCTAATATTATTATTATTTTTTTAATATTATTATTATTATTTTTAATATTATTATTATCAATATTATTATTATTTTTTTAATATTATTATTATTATTTTAGCAATGCATACTATAAACAATATTTAAACTATGTTTATTATTGCTACAATTGTTCTGTTTTATCTATTATTATTATTACTATAACTAATATCCACAACCAGCAAGAATGACTGAATGTAAACCAATCAGTGAAAGAGCAAACAAACAAACTATAGCTATCCATCATCCACCAACCTCACTTAAAAAAATTTAAAAATATATTTTTATACTTTAAAAAAAAACGATAAAAATGAGAAATTGTGTAATAATAATAAGACACACCCTCGATCTATAGCCATAAAAAAAATTGCAAGCCAATGGAGTAATAATACTAACTCAGACATAAATATTTTAACTGTCATCCCTATTATTATTATCCTCATTGTTAATATTATTACTATTTTCAATATAATTATATTTTTCAACATTAATATTATTCTTATATAATAATAAAAGTATTGTTATATAATAATATTATTATTATCCTCATTGTTAATAATATTACTAGTTTTAATATAATTGTATTTTTTAACATTTATATTATTGTTTTATAATAATATTATTATTTTTATATAATGATATTATTATTATCCTTATTGTTAATATTATTACCATTGTTAATATTATTTATACTTTTAATATAAACATATTCTTTAACATAAATATTTTTGTCATTCTCATTGTTACTATTATTATTATTATTATTATTTTTGTAGCTTTATTATGTATTGAATTGTACAAAACAAAATCCTAAAATTTCAATTTTCTCATCCCTTTATTTTTATTTTCAGGTTAACGGGAATTCTTGTGATCCTCGCCACGGCCACAGCAAACTACCGCCTGGTCGTGCCACCAGAGGGATATGCAAGGATCATTGAGGCACCAACAGGAGTGCCACTGTCATCCATCACCTTGTCTTCATGGGTCAACATCACCGACTTCCCCAATGGCGTGGCACCGATCTTGACCTACTTGGCACCGGACGCTTCCTCCCAGATATCGTTCTTCCTCAGATCCGACAGTATAGGGTTGTTGTGGGGTGGGCCCGAAAAGTTACCTGTGGGACACATGCGGGAGGAACATGTGGATAGACATCCAAGGCTTTTGTGGCCTTTCCTTGGAGATGCAGCTTTGAGTAGGAAGAGGAGAGGTGCCATCGATTACAGTGGAGGGTTAGGAGATATCGAGAACATTCTAGCAATCGGCAGACAAGGCCGAGCTAGCAACAACTGGTCTCCAATGGGATTTGTTGATGTTGGTGAAATGGGTGTTGCTGATTTGGATACATCTTCATCGAGTCGTGCCGAAGCAACTTTGCATATTTTGCCAACAACAAGAGTTGCTGGAGGCCGATCCCAGTCCTACAACGACTGGACAAATGTTCCCTATGAGCTGACTATGCTCGAGAGCGGCCATTATGACGACCATTTCGTGCAGGCACCACCTGAGCCAAGAATCATCACAAAACCTTCCGGCAGTGAAGGCGATTTCGTCTTTTTCAACTGGAACAATCCCGGTGGTCAACCTGCTCAAATACCTGAATTTGGACAGGCAAACAACCAATGGTCCCCATTGTGGGATCCGACAAAGAAGCCTCATGGCACTGACCAGCTTTTGCAACCTACAATCCATATTACAAACCAAAAACAAGTGCCAGTGCAAGCAGAGCAATCCTTACAGAGCATTTCTTCAATAGACAAACCAGGTAAGAATATCCTTAACATCTGGGGAGCAGGAGGTGTTAAGCCAGACAAGAACTCCGGCCATTGGTCTTCAGATATTATCCCAGTCGATATGCTCAATGGTGGATGGGGTCCATTGGCCTTGACTCCTGGATTCAATCAAGTGAAGGGATCAAATGTACAACATCAACCAATAATAAATGTGATATCAACAGCCAAACCCCATACCCCAATAACAACAAAGAGTCCATTCAGCATTTTCAGTGATTTAATAACAACAACACCGTCTACCACAAAGCTTCCAAATGTGGTAACAGAAAAGAAACAAAGACCATCACTGACACCACATTCAAGGCGTCCGATAACATATCCATCTTACAATAGCAAAGAAAAGACTTCAAGACCTTCATTCAGGCCAAGAACTCCACCACCATTCAGAGGACGATATACTTCAATACCAAAAACAAGTCCAACTACATTAAAATATGTTGAAACCGAAATTCCTACAACATCCACAACTTCTTCTACAACAACAACTAAACTGACAACACAGAAGCAAACAACAACATCCATACCCAGATCACGAATTGTGCCAAACTATCCAAGATTCACTACAAAAAGACTGAAACCTAAGCCGACTGCTACACACACAACAACTCCAGCTCCTTCCACAACAAGAAAGCCTCTTTGGATGCGTATAGGTAGTCCCAATGGTGCGCCAGCTCCCATGGTCAGAAAACTTACCAAGCAAAGATACAAATACAAGCAAAGCACTACAAGACTTACTACAGAAGAACCAACAACTACCACTACAACTACTACTACTACCACTTCAACTACCACTACTCCTAGGTCTACTCAACCAAAATTGGTCTACAAAGAAATACCGACTACCACCCTCCTACCGGCACCTTCCACTACTGCCACGACTGCAAGACCAAAACCAATCTATAAACAGATTGACAACTCTCAGTCAAGCCGAGATTTGGATGTTTCTTCTTCAAAGGTGAAAGTGACTTTATGGTCAGGCAGTGGTGGAAGCCAAAAACCATCAAAGAATTATGGGCGAAAATGGTCGGGTAAGAATGTTGTGACATCTGCAATCAATGCTGTGGAAAAACATCCCAAATTCTCTAATAACAGATTCTCCGGATTGGTGGATGAATTCAAGAAGGCAATGGAGCCAGTCAAGGCTGTTAAGGATGATGGAACAGCAGTGGTTTATTCAGTGCCAATCACAGACGAAGAGACATTCTACAAAATGTACGAGCAATACCAAAAAGAAGCCGTTAAAGATAATAAAAAATCTGTTATTTTGGACGAATTATACAAAGAAGTTGCAATCAATGGTGACGAGCCTAATGATCCCTATGCAGATGAGATAAACTCTAACTCCATCAACTTGGAAAACTCATCAGACGGTCTCTTATACTTTGTGGGCAGCACACCAACAGCAAGAGTCGCAGAAACACAGGCCGATATCATTTCCGAAGAAGTGGCAGCCGCAAATCCAACCGAAGAGCCCCTTAAACCAACCAAACCTAGGGGAGATATTCCAATTGAGGAATACGAAAATGAAAACTTCACTCCTACTTCAACCACAACTACTACCACTACCACCAGCACTACATCAACAACAACAGCAGCACCAGAGAAAGTGGTAAC
This sequence comes from Archaeomysis grebnitzkii, assembly GCA_031471125.1. Taxonomy (NCBI): domain Eukaryota; kingdom Metazoa; phylum Arthropoda; class Malacostraca; order Mysida; family Mysidae; genus Archaeomysis; species Archaeomysis grebnitzkii. Next base: position 18,123 of record JARUHE010030021.1, on the reverse strand, counting down.
TGAGAATACGGAACCAATTGAAGAAGATTTGGTGCAAGAAAATGCTGAGTTCGAGTCAGACTTTTACAATCAAAAAGCAGAAGAGCTAATCAAGCAGCAAAACAGTGGAGTCTCTGAAGAAAATGATCCGTCTGTTTATTACATAAATTCCGATGAACAAATGTTGTTGGCAGATTTGTACAAGCCAAAGGATTTGCTACAACAAGAATCCATCCCAAACCCATCATTCTACCAAGAGCCAGACAGGCTTTATCACGATCAGTTGCCCCCATCATATGAAAAACCACAAAAGGATGATATTCCAACCCACCATATAAAGAAGCCAATTACTCAATCATACTTTTCTTTGCCTTCAACCTCTAAAGAAGAAATTGCAATTGTGGAATCAGTTCCATATTTAGAAAAAATTTATGAAGATGATGAAGATGAACAAGAAGACCAAAAAAGTATTGAAGAATCATTGGAACTGATTTTCAGTGCTGACCCAGATGAGCTTATTGCACAAGGTCTGTTGCCAAAACCTATCCACACTGTATACACTCCTGAAGAAGCTGAGGAATGGATGTCACAGCAGTACCAGACCCAAAATGAAGAAGAGATTCCAGAAGGAGATTACGAAATAACAATTCCAGAATCATTTGATGACGATGATTTGTTGGACACTTCATTAAATGTCAACTTTAGGAAGATGCCATACAACTTCAACCTTAACCAACTGAACCACATTGCCTTCAGCTGGAGCTCAGAAGATCACGAGTTAAATGTATATGTGAATGGAGATCTAGTTGGAACCCTGATGGACGTGATGTCTGAGAGCAAGGAATTGCCACCGGAGGGTTTGGTCATACTTGGCCGTACTTTGCTTCCAGATTTGACCGATTTTGATCCGACCTCACAAGTGAATGGAGAACTGAGCGGCGTGAATTTGTGGTCAAGAAAACTTTCCCACGAGGAAATCCGATCTGTCTACCAATGCCACCAACTCCCCTCTACAAAAACGAAGCAGGTGCTCACATGGCAGAGTGCCTCCATGAAACTGTACAAGGATGCCTTCTTAGTTCCATCACAGCCAATTTGTGGGGCACGTTAATCTCTTTTTGAACATCATTGTTAATTTATTGCCTAAAAGTTTTTCTATGATTAACTACATTGTATTAATATAAATGTGAAGTGATTGATATAAATATTAAATTATTTAACAATAGATCTTGACTTGAAATTGGAAAAAAAAGTTTACATGATATTGTAAATAGTTTAATTAATACAAAGTAAACATTAATTACAATGTTTAGTGACTAAATCATAAAAAAGTTTATGTAAAATTATTGAAAGGAACAATTTAATTGAAACATATTCGAACTTGTATTATGAATTTGACTTCTTAAAAAGATAGACAGCATTTACTTGAATTATTTTTCATAGACTCAATATGAAGTGATAATTTAGTGAAATAATAATAAAATTAGACAATGTTGATCAATAGATTATGACATAATGACGGACTAAAGTTTATTGATAATTGTTGTGTTATAATTATTCTGACTTTTGGAAACAATGAAAAAAATAATTTTATTTTTAGTTCTTCTATCAAAATTAGTGAACACAAAATCAAAATAAGAATAAAGAGTTTAAAATAATCCATAAATGACGTTTAACTTGAACACTTTACAGTTAAACTGTACATTTGTAAGATGACGATAAAGTTATTAGATTTTGTAAGATTTTGAAAAACTGAAACAAAAAACTGTATTACTCTTTTTACTGTATTTGTTTTAAGGCTAAGGAGAAATTTATGATAAGTTGATCTTTTTTTGAAATGTTTTTAAACATTCTTATTTGTATGTACAAGATAATCATCATTTAAATGTTTTTTGTTATTAGATGTGTAGAAAAATATGACTCTAGCCTTTTGGAAGGGGTTTGTTTAAAATAAGAAAATAATTTTTAGTTATAACCTTTGTGAAAATTTGAAAGGCATCTCATATGCGATGTTAAATATTCAATTCCTAAATATTTATCAATTTTAAAAAAAATCAACAAAGCTTGTATTAAAAAATTTTTAGTTTATATTTGCCATAATTTATAAAATAAAAGAAGAGGAAATAAATGAAGTTAAAAAATGTTTTTTATTAGATAGTTAATTTCCTACTCAAATTTTAATCATTTGGCTATCATTTTTCGAAAAATTGTAAACCCAAAATTTAAACCTGCAGATTTTAACCAAATTTTAGATATTTAAATAAACCTCTTCCAAAGAAATTAATTAAACCAAGAATCAATATCATGAGACTATTCATAAGCAACATCTACGCAGAAAGGTTTTGATGTTGATGTTTAGTATGGATAAATGTTTTGATGTTGATGTTGATGTTTAGTATGGATAAATATTCCATAGTTGATATTCAATTCTTTCACGTGGCTAGTTTATTTGAATTTTTTCTTTTTTATGCCAAGATGACAAAATTTTGACCAATTTACAAGACAGATGAAGCAGACAATAGATACAATTTCAATCGACTGCAATCCGTTCAAATTTACAAGTAATAAGCAGAATTAAATACTTTTAAGATCAACGTTTCAGATAAATATGATGGAGATGCTGATGCATCCATTACATTGTGGGAATTGATTACAATGCAAAATGTTTTCACTTTCAGAAAATTTGTTTTCTTTTTTAAGTTTATAATTGTAATTTGGTAAGTTTATAATTGTAATTTGGTAATTTTATAATTGTAACTTTGTAATTTTATAATTTTATAATTTTATATTTTTATAATTGTAATTTTGTAATTTTATAATTTTATATTTTTATATTTTTATAATTATAATTTTATAGTTGTAATTTTGTAATTTTATAATTTTATATTTTTATAATTGTAATTTTGTAATTTTATAATGTTATAATTGTAATTTTGTAATTTTATAATTGTTTTTGTAATTTTATAATTGTTTTTGTAATTTTGTTACTTTGTAGTTTCAGAATATTTTGTTTGCTTTTGTAAATTTGAATTGTGTAGTCGTTACCATTCACCCATATCTCGAACCGAACTGTGTAATTTTTTTAATTAAAATTAGAATTGGGGGAAAATTTAGTTAGATTATATATATATAAAATGGTTTTATAAGCTTAGTTTACAGTTCTTTTGAAAAGAATAATCATATGAATAAATACATTGATAATTGTAGTAATGATTGCTATAGTTATGGTTATACTAATAAATGTTATTATATTTATAATAACAAATATTGGATATGAGTAATTTATCAATAATTTAAATGGAAGAAAACTTCAAACCTTAAAAGTATTTAAACTTTTTTGTATGTTAAGTTGTATTTCTAATTTTATTTTAAGTAAATGTTACTTAATATATTTAGATTGTTAAATAGAATTTTATTTCAGATATGGTCAATGATGGTACAATAGATTAGAAATGTAAACATAGTTTGCTTTTTGTGATATAGCAATTGAGCAGTGTTGCTAGAATTAAAATCAATAAAATCTTTTTTAAATTAAGATATTTTAACATTTATTTCACAACTAAATATTATTTTTTTGTTTTCATGAATATTATTTTTTATGTTCTTTGTGAAAATTAGTTTCGTTTGTTTTATAATCAAAATTTTGTTTGAAGTGAGATTTTGTGGTTGTTTTCTCGATTTAAATCAACTTTTCTTGATTTGAATCAAAATTGTATAACATTGTGTCAATGTGATTTAAATCAGGAAAAGGTTCAGTTGAGAACAAGACTTATGTTCTATCCCACCAATTTGAATACATTTATTCTTTAAGCTTTACACTTAAATTAATTCGGCCAAATTTTAAAAAAAATTGAATAATTAAATTAGTTTTTTATTTTTTAAAAAACATATTTATAATCATTTTCATTAACTATGAAATATATATGGATCAATAATATTACAAGTGAGGTAAACTATATTTTATTTCAATGTGGATTGCCTCACTTGTGCTATTGTTTCTCCATACATTGTTATATAAGATTTTATTCGGTTTCGGTTTTCAATGTATCTAAAAATATTTTTAGTTTAAATACATAACACTCTGTTGACATTTAAATTTACTTTCATAAACAAAAGTTTAAAAAAAATTATTTTTTATTTAATTTTGTGTAAAGGAAGAAACATTTCAATGTTTCAGAAATTTTGTGGCTCTCTTTTGAGACTGTAAGCCATGTGTTTGCCACAATTGAATTTAACCATAATTTAAACCATGGTTTGAACCACAATTGAAACTATGGTTTGAACCACAATTGAAATCATGGTTTAAACAACAATTGAAACCATGGTTTGAACCACAATTTAAATCATGGTTTAAACAACAATTGAAACCATGGTTTGAATTACAATTGAAACTATGGTTCAAACCACAATTGAAACCATGGTTTGAACTACAATTGAAAATGATTTCAACCACAATTGAAACAATGGTTATTGCCAGCAAACAGCTGCACGAACCATTTCAAAAGCAATGATTCTTCAACCAGTAGTTGGTTAATGTTCTGAGATGTGTTTATGTATTTTTAACAAATGTAACAAAATACCTGAAAGCATGATGAACTATTTGGAGAGAGAAGTAGTTTATCAATTAACATTACGAAATACTAAAATTATTTTATGCATGAAAAACCAATTTAAGTCAAAAAAATATATTCTAATTTTTTTCTAACATTTTTCATATCATTCATTATCATTGAAATTCATTTAATATTTTCATTATTTCATCATTAATAATAATTAATTATAATAATAATCAATTATAATAATAATTAATTATAAAAATAATTAATAATAATTGCGAAGAAAATTTGGTTTTTCATGTGGATTCCGGTTGTAATTTGTTACTTAATTCTGTACAAATGTTTCGACATTTTGTCATACTTGGATTTTATATCAAATTTTTATGGAAAGGTGTTCCAAAAGGTAATATTATGTTAGATGTTGCTGGAAAGGTGAATAAACATTTTTCCTACAGCCAATATTGTGTTGGATCTTCTGTTCGTTTTTGCTTGTTACTCATACAAAACATTTTTTTCAAAATTATTCAATTTAAATCTTTTTAATTTCAATTCATAGCATAATTTTCCTAAAATTGCCTATTTCTAATAACATTAATTATTCCATACAAATCTGTATCATGAAGATGTTTAGATAAATTCATTTAAATTGACAAAAATTAAATTATTTTTTCTATAAAAAAACAGAAAAAAATATATTTCTATTCAGAAAAACAATTGTTAAACTAAAAAAATTGATATCTTGGAATAGCTTCATCAGATGTTTAGATAAGTGAGTGGAATAAAAACAACGGATTCAACATTAGAAAGTATGACAAAAAATGTTATTTTCTAATCAAATACGACGAAGAATTTGGTTGAATGTAAAACTATTTTAAAACACTTGCAAATATTTCTTCATTTGAAGAAAAATGATGTTGATCTGCCAGTGTTAAAATATATATTTTTTCATTATAATTTAATGTTATAAACCGTTTGTTTTTTTATCCTTTAACAAAATAATAGAAAATAAGATTGTAATATGTGAATGTATTTTTCAATACAATACAAGAAGGTATTATACATAGAATAGAATACAATATGTGAATGCATTATACATATGATTCTGAATACTGAAACTTTTCAATGATTTTATATTAAAAATGTTTAATATAAAATGGAAACCTGGAAACTGAATATGAAACCTAAAGCTAAGATCTAGCTTTAAAATTTTAAATTAAACAGTGTAAGGTAATAAAACAACATTCTAAATCAAAAGAAAAAATAATTTGTATAAATCTTTTGTTGAAATCTAAAAATATTCTTTATATCACATTACAAAATTCAAATCATAACCGACTCATCTTCTTTCATAAATTAACCAAAATTCATAACTTGGTGAGCAATTTACAATAAATTTTAAGAAAAAGGAACTGATTGAGCCCTATGTGTTCAGAGCTGAAATATAACAAACTAGCAAAATACATTTTGAGAAAAAGGAACTGATTGAGTCCTATGTGTTCAGAGCTGATACATAACAAACTAGCAAAATAAAAAAATATATTCATAGCTGAGACAGATAACAAACTAGAAGATTCAAAAATAGATATTATTAAAAAATAGCCAATAACCCACAAACCAAATGGTTAAAATTTTCAGTAAAAACAATATATTTTCTTCAAAAAACTTATGGTCTGCCCATACAGAATGTCAATCAAAAGGATTAAAAAACATCATTGAACAAAAAATTATACTGATAGACTATTCATGTGCACGTTATTTCCAATCTATTGGTGAATGAGCCAAACCAAAAACTTAAACTAAAAATATAAATGAAAAGTAATGAAATAAAGCAACAAGACCATCAATTATAATGCTAAAACCAATAATCATCATATAAGGCACATAAGGCACCAGCATGCAACACTGACATTAACATCCATGAAATGCTACTCTGTGCAGAACTTTGCTATGAACACTCGACAATAAAAATTGATCAATAAATGATTCATCATGGATTCAATAAAATGAAAGATTCCAATTGACTTTAAAGAAATACTTCTGTAAAAATATAAATACAAAAAATTGAAGGTATGAAAAACTGATGGAATCCAACAAGAACAATTAGAGTAATATTTTATCAATCATTTACCAAAACCAAAGTAATTTTAGTTAATTCAAATAATTGTAATTGACATTTTAATTTGTTTTCGCTGAATTTCAACATCATGTTCGACATAGGTAACAATCCTAGGTGAAGGATAAAAGCATTGCCGTTTCCTCAAGTTATGTACATGATTTTTTACGTGGTCTCTGATATGAGTACTGGGACTGGAGAGCACCCCCTTTACAATGAGGAAATTACCCATTGTGAAAAGATGGAACATTTTGTTTACATGTATCATTTATTTTCAAGAAGCCTTAATATATTTAAGAAAAACGTTAATCCTAACACTTCTAATTTCAAGGAGTAAATTGAGGAACTAGTAATAGTTGAACTGATAATTAATAGCTATATATAACATAAATATTAAAAAATAAATCAATTAAACTGACTTTCTTAATATTCTATGTTCCAAAATTGGTTTAAAATACCAATTATACCAAATCATAATTTAACTTAAAAGAAATAAGCTACTGAAAGTGCTGTGCAGAATAAAAAGCTATGCTCAAACTGAAAACTCAAATATAATGTTTTATTTTTGTTTTAAAAAACTTTTAGTTTTTGTTCTTCAAAATTAAATAAAGTAGTCCTCGTGAAACTGAGAGTTTAATTTTAAAAACTGTTTTCTCATTAAAAATATAAATCCCAAGTTCTTCAACATGGTTACTTTAATAAATGAAATCAACTTGCAAAAAAATATTGGACATCAATTGCATAGAATTAATATTTTTTTATTTCATTCTAAATAAACGATCACCAAGATCTTACCTTTAATGCAGCTTGAGCGATCAATTGCAGCACGCTGGCCTGTCTCTTCTTCGTGTCGTCGCCGCAAACGTGAAGTAAATTGGCAAGCTGCATCAGACGAGAGGTGTGTCGATAGCTCCCTTTTTTGACACTGAGAGCACTCTCTATTAAACTTAGTCTCTCTTCACACAATCTCACTAAAATAAAATCAAAATTTCATTTACTACCACATACACTACAAATATAAAAGAATTCTTCAAAACATTCCAACTTTAATTTAAACAAGTTAATCAAAATTCAAAGTTTTTCACTCACTTTCAAACTAGCTAACATTTAAAAAGTGGAAAATCAAACAAATCCTGAATGTTCACAATTAATTTTCAATTTCGTCTTCTATATTATTTTTTATTTTACATTATATATTATTTTATATTTGATAATCCATACCCTACTTGATTTTATATTTTATCATTCATTTTCTGTATTATTTTACATCTTAAATTTTATATTCCACATTATTTCCTTCTTATATAATTTTTATTATTCAAGTAGACATAATTTTTAATTGATCCTATAAATATAATATAATAGCATTAATTACCTTGCAGAGGAAGTTTGTTCACACCAAAGTCGGGTAACATTTGAAGAGCTAGAATCAAATTATTTTCCTTCAAGATGTCCTCATTGTCGGATTTGATCAAATTCAAACATTGTCTGAAGAAAAATTATAAAAATAATGATAATAAATATTTCTTACAACAATTCAAACTTAACATTATAAAGTTCAAAGATCCAGATGGCTGTTAAATTTTGATTTTACAAACAGGTCAACAAAAGCACAAGTGAAGTAACCCACATTCAAATAACATAGCTTACCTCACTTGTGCTACTGTCGACCAAAGCAAGTGAGCATTAGTAAAAACTAGTAAAGAATCAAACCCTGTGAGCTTATAACTCAAAAATATACAGAAACCTAGTTATTTCAAATAATTATTGAGTGAAAGTTGTGTACTATTCAAAAATTTAAAAAGGTTCAGTCTACTTTAGAAGTTTTTAAACAATCAGATCACCAATAATCTTGTGTGAAGTAAACAAAGATCCTTTGCCAAGATATCAATAAACATTAATTTTTAAAATTAAAAAAATTACTATTGATACTATTAGTTAGATGGTCATAATATAAAAATTTATGCAACTCTTTAAAGTAACTAGTAATCCACAAACCGAACGGTTCATAATGTCTCGCGATGATTCATTCAGTAACTTTAAAACAAATTCTATCTCCACCAATTTCAATCAAAAATGGTGTTACAAAGTGAGGAAACACTATTTAATCAAAAAATCACCTTAGAGACTATTTCCAATCCATTAATGCATAAATAAAAACAAAATGTAAAAAAAAACTTATAAGTACAAATTAGAAATGTCAATCAAAAATGGTGTTACAAAGTGAGAAGTCAGTGAACATCATTTAATCAAAAAATAACCTTTGTGACCATTTATTTATACTTCATTTCCAATCCATTATGGCATAAATCAAACCAAAATAGAGAAAAAAAATTGTTAAAAATACTTCTAAGTTAATTTCATGAAAAAATGTAGATAAAAGTGATAACATCAAATGAAAATACTTAGTAATATATTAAAACCAATAACCAAACCAAAATGAAAAGAAATAATAATAGTATAGATGACATATAAGCATTGAAGTCATTGTGTAATGAACAGAAAAAAATCATTATTTGGCTATACCTTGGTAAATGTTAATTTTCGAAAAAATGTATTCCTGACAAAATTATCTTGTAGATAAGAAAATTTACTAATTAAAGTTCTCTGTAACTCTTCGAATAAAGAAATGTTTAATACCAATAGATTTCCGAGACTGATGCAGATAAAAAATAAAAACTATTTAGAGCTTTTGCCAATGTGCAGAATAATAATAACAACTTTCCAAACAAAAACATTGATTCTATAAAATAAAATCATTGAATATGGGTTGCTTACTGCTTAGAACTGTTAATTCTTCATTTTATTCTTAAGCAAACAGATATAAAAACGTTAATTTATTTTTCAAATAAACATAAGTGCCTGAAGCCCATAAAATCTTATTTATTTCAATAAATGTTGTGCACAATTTCTACACATTTCTGCTAATTAAAAACACTTTTATAGTTTTTTCTATGTTGTAAAAACTCAACAACAATAACAATCAAGACTCCGTCATATAGCGGTGATTCACATCTGCACTAAAGTTAGCTCATAATCTACTAGAAAATACAAGAACATTTATTTATAATATACAAAACTTTAAACTCACAATGCCAAAGATATTCCAACGTCATTTTCATTCTCAGATGAATTGTAGTAATGCTTAGCAGCTGAGACAACAAGTTCAACAGATCGGGAAAAAGGAACATTGACTATGTATTGGCTAGATCCTGAGGTTGTTTCTGAATCAACTGTCAACAATTCTTGGCAGAATTTAATATTTTCCGGCACATTTGAACACAAAAGCGATTCGGCCAAAATCTCAAAACACGCCTGAGGACCAATACATTTGAACACCTTTTGTTGTAATTCCAAAATGTCATTCAGCAACTCTCTCCATTCCTGATCCGATAATCTTGTTGACCGTCGTGTGGCATTTCTCGTCAGCTTCACCAGCAGCTCCTTCACTTTTTCTTTGTCATCTCGAATGAGTTTCAAATTGTAAGGAGTCGTGCAGATTCCGTGATTTCGCAAATGTTCTGCGGCTGTTAAGAAAGACTCCAAATCGTCGACCTTGTCGTGGATTTTATTTATGGACGATTTTGTGATGCTCGGATCTCTGGCAGGAAGACATTCCAATATGGCGAATGCTCTCGGCAATTGATTGTCATTTTCGCATGCATAAATGCTCTCAAGAGCAACTTTCAGCATTTCTCCTTCGCCCTCAATGAGTGGTGATTCTTGGTCTTGTTTTGAATGTTGAATAATTTTCAAAGGGATGGTAAGATCCTGAATTGCCAGTTGTACAGTATAGTCCCGTAAGATCTTTTTAGTGGCGCCGGGTTCACTTTTCTCGCAACGATTTAGGAAGGGAATAGTCCACCTTCTCAGATTTTGAATGTGAGTTTCAGGTGAGCTGGTAGACATCAACAGCTTTACTTTATCCAATGTTGAGAGGGATGAAAAATGATCTAAAGTTAGGTTATGCAGGGCAGCTTCATACACTGCAACTTCTAATGTATCCACCATTATGTATAAGTTCTCAAGATCAGGAACATTCCTCTCTCTTCCGAACTTTAGAAGATCAAGGGCAGCATCTACAAAGTGGCTACTACGTTCTATTTCCATGCATCTCATATGGAACCATTCACTTACTAGTTGAGCAGAAATTTTTTCTCCTCGGAATTTCACAAGATCGGGTTGGGTACCATAAAGAATTTCAATGTCTCTGTTGGTTTCTTCTTTAAATACATGTGAAAGAAGTATCGGATCATCACAAAAGTCTGGCTTTCGTAGATCATCTTGGTCCCAATTGTAGACTCCGTCATCATCATCACATTCTGGAAGCAGCATCCGGTATTCAAACGGTCCCATTGTTGCAGGAAAGTTGGAAAGGATTGCGAGTCTGTGAGGAAGTGTCTCTGCGCCATGATAGGTGAACATGGCTTCCACACCTTTGGTATTGTAATCTCGGGCAAAATTGACGGCAGCTGTGATTGCAGTTTGGTTTCTGAACTCTTCGAAAAATGTCGGATCATAATGTTCAGGAGCTATATGTGGCCCACCAAGGAGGACTTCATAGGTGATCAATCGGTCGGAATAGTCTAAGAGTTTTCGACGAATTTTGACGACATTGGCCTGGTCTTCGTTCAAATTTTTGAAATCGATCTTTGATATTAATTCTTCTCTTTTCTGTTGTTCTTGTTCTTCATTTTCCTTTGCCCTCAATTCTGCCTCACCATAATCCATGTCTAAGCCTTCGTCACATGTTGTGCCTAGGCTACTCATTATAAACCTGCCTTCATCTGTGCCATCGCCTATAGCTACCAATGTTTCCAAATCTGTCCCTCTTAGGCCATATGTGAGTAGTTCTCTGGTGGCCTCAAGATGCTCCGGAACTCTATTCATACATTCTGCAAGAACCCAAGATCTTTTTTTGATCTTTGATAAATAATCCTGAATTGAAGCAACAGTTACAGGATTTTTTCTCCACTGCTGTTGGTAAACTCTGTCACAATCTAAATTATAGTTTTGAGCCAAAGCTAATGCTTCACCGTACTCTTCATTGTCAATTTTCCTGCTAAAAAGTTCTTCAGGTGTCGTCTTTTTGAGGCAAAGCAATCGGGCTGTTTTGGTCACAAGTTTCGGGCATTTGCTGGGTGGACGGAATTTATCAGAATCGGTTATCCAGAAGAGGACCTGTTTCATGATTCTGGAGGACCTTTGGCTCATGCTAAGATCGTCCTCATCGTCAGAGTCGAAACTTTCATCCTCCATCTCGTCAGAGAGCTCGCTTGCTGTGGTAGCGAGGTGATGCTTATTGTTGCTTACTCTGCTCTCCATCTCCAGGGCCAGGAAACAACGGTCTCGAGCATCGGTTATCTGGGGAGTTCCTTCGAGGAACTCGGGAGATTCTCCGAGTTTGTTGTAAAGAGAATTCACAGAACTGACCGTCACTGCTCCAGAATATCTTGCGAGAATAATGGCTGCCTCAGACCACCAAGTGACGTCAACAGGGTGGTACTTATAAGGTCCAGAATAACGAACAATTTTTTGCTTCATCCCTGAAATATATTCAACATCTTGATCATTGACATTGTCATAGTCGGGTTGTTCGGGTAACGGCCAAAACTTCTTCTTCCTCAATGAAGGAACTTCCCATATAGAAAGACTGCCAGAAACGTGAAGAGCCGAAAGTTGTTTTCCATTGGGAGAAAGGCACAATCTAAAAATACAGTCATGGTTTGTCACTGGTTTGAGAAACGGGATTTTCTTGCTAAGACTCATTCTTGGAGCCATGTATTCTTCTGGATCTATTGTGTCAATCTGAAAATGATAAAAAATTTCATTTTTATAAATGGGCAAAATTATTTATTTTGTTAGTTAGTTAGTTTATTTAATTATTAGTCACTCCACCTTCTTCTCCAAGAAGGAAACCAATGGTCCCCAGATACTCAGCCTTCAAAGGGTGCTTCCAGGGGATCAAAGAGAATGTGCTTGATTATAGTTGCCAATGATAGGAAACACTTGAAACGAAAAGATATGATGATCTGTAGAATATACAAGTAGTTGACAATATAGGCAGAGTTGGTGGTATATGTTGAGGTATGGGTGGTGTTTGCAACTTTGCATCTGAATCTAGTTAGGTGTACTTTTGAGTTTCTTGGAAGTATGATTTCAGTTGGATCTTCTAAAGGTGGTTGTGTAATGTATATATAATACTGTTGTACTGTCTGTTTGTGATTATGTTATTTGTTATAGAATTGTGGATATGTTTGTGAATGAAAATTCATTGGGATGTTTGAGGTGGAAATGTTAAATGTGAGCTCCGGGTTCTATTTCTTTCTTGGTGGGGAAGTGGTACAGTTTAGATGATCTGGGTGTGTGATTGGGGAAAAAATTGCGTAACTTTCATTGTCGAGGTGAGTTTTATTGGAAGGATTTTTATTTCTGCCTGTAGATGTGAAGAAATGGATTATTTTATGTTTCTAGCGACATTGAAAAATGTTGTTTGTTTTGATTGTTTTCCTGTTTTTTATGTATGTATGTGAAATATTATGAACCTAGATGAGATGAGCCTAATCTATTTTTGTTCAATTAGAGTTGATCAATATATACAAATGCATATTGTACATAACAAAAATTCATAACTATTAATTGAAACAATTGAGCAGGTCTTGAACTTTGTAGTGTTATGTCCTGAATTCACCGAAAAATAAATATTATAACACGGATAAAAGTATAAAACATTTTAAAGTAAATTTCTTGTAAAGCAGTAGCAGAAGACATTTTTAATTGCTTTCATAGACTTGAAGAACATAAATAGGGACATTAATGCAAGAAAAAAATGACAACAAACCTGTTTATAATAGGGAACATTAATGCAAGAAAAAAATGACAACAAACCTGTTTATAAAAGGGAACATCTCCAAGGAATCTCCACAAAGTCAGACCATAACCTAAGCCATTGGCACGAAGTAGTACATCGTCCATGTAATCGCAAGATCCCGATACAATAACTATCCCGCTGGAAAAACATTTGTTTAATAGAAAATTAAAATATTTTGTAAAACAAACTTAAATCATTGGAAATATATTTCAAGGTGGTAGGTTACGTTAAGTAGTGTTTGCTCTTTGGGTTTTTTTATTGCTTTTCTTTGGGTTTGAAAGACTTTTCAAACCAAATTTTTTCCTGCCACATGATAAATTTTACTTCTGTATAACATATCATAGAAGTGAAGGAAATTGGGTCTTTTGCCATTACACTATCAAACATTAATCAATAGTGCTATATAACAAAAAACATTCAATTGAATTTGATAAAAAAAACTATTAAATACATTTTTATTCTGTATAAATTGAGTTTAGTTAATTCCTACAAACTTAAATCTTTAATCATAAACAACAATCAGCTGTCAAATGTCAAAGCTGGTCTTCCAGAAAGAGCAAAAACAAATAAAACTTCTGAACTCACTCTTGACTAACGGTGGCCGCACTGATTCCATTTGTGTAGACTTTCCTGAAGGAAAAAGAGCTGCACTCCTGGTAACCCTCAGTCGGAGACACAAAATAGCTTCGGATATTTCCTTCGTAACTGATCATGATCAACTCCGATGCCCTGAGGAAAAAATTATTTGTTTTTAGAAGAAAAACATTCTGAACGAAATTTTATTTTGTGTTAGGAGATCAAAAATGTTTTTCAAAAAAAATTTTAAGAAAAAATATCCTAAACAAGATTAATCCTTAAATTGTTAATTAATTACTCCAACAAGGACTAAAATAAATATGGATCAAGAATAGCACAAGTGATGTAACCTACATTCAAATACCAGAGCTTGCCTCACTTGTGCTATTATTGATCAATGTGTGATGAATTAATTCTTATACTTACCATTTATTCTTCTTTGTTCTCACATCAGAGAAGACTAACGCAGCAAGAGCTCCGCTGGTGTCAACTTGATGCTCTCCTTCTTGATACCTAAACAGAATTTCAAATAATTTATAAAACTTTATTTTGTTCTACCAAGAATTTATAAAATTGTATTTTGTTCTACCAATAACTAATTATTAAGCATTATAATGTTAAAATAAATGTTTTATAAGTATTAGAATTAGAATACTAGATTAAAAAAAGATTGCTGAATATTTTAATAACTCAAGTGTTCAAAACAAACGGGATTGTATTCTTAACATTCCTCAAAGATTACAATTCATTAATTATATATCAAAATAGCATAACTACCTATCATCATTAAGTTTTTAAATTGTTTGTTAAAATAAAATCATTTCATTACAATAACAAAAATCAGAGCTGTGTCTTTCTGACACAACCTAACTATTGTTCCAAAAACAAATAAATTACCTTGGAGGATAAATTATAAATAATGAAGTACCAATTGTGCTGAATACTTCCACAATTCCTGAACTGTAAGCAACAGCGACCATCGAACAATCTCCCGACCAGGCAACTCTGCGCCAAGATGGAAATGGATCTTGGGACACTGGAAATGTATGAAATTAATAATTATAACATAAATTATGCATTTAAATGCATAGAAACTGACACTGAAAATGAATGAATATATAAAATAAATAAATTTAAATGCATAGAAACTGACATTGAGAATGAATGAATGGCCTATGCCTGGTACTGCACCCTGTGAGCATTTATTACCTTAGAAATAGTTATTGAGAGACTGGAGAACTAATTCAATAAATAAATAGATAAATAAATAATAAATAATAAATAATAAATAATAAATAATAAATAATAATTAATAATTAATTAATAATAAATAATAAATAAATAAAAATTAAATAATAAATAACAAATAATAAATAATAAATAATAAATAAATAACAAATAATAAATAATAAAGAATAAATAAATAACTGAAGTACTAATTCAATAAATAACTGTAAGAAATATAAGCTTGCCAAGTTCAATTCTTCAAATTTAGAGAGAGATTGGACAATTGATTTTCACAACTTTTAATCAAGTTTATTAGATAATATTAAACGCTAATAATGTAGAATTTCATTTTCCATACTTCAAGAAAATTTGAAAGAAAAAAATAATTTAGCATGATTTATTCTTCAAAATTTTGTTAAAGATGACAAAAAACGAAAAGAAAATAATATTTTAGAACCTGTATTTCGAAAATTTGAAAGAAAAGAATAATTTAGAACAATTTATTCTTCGGAAATTTATTAAAGTTGAGAAAAATGAAAAATAATAATAATTTCAAAACTTTATTTACAAAATCTTTCAAGACTTACAATTTGTGTTTTTTCCGACAGTTGTGGCAAACTCGTCTTTTTTTGCTCTGATTTCCAGACATGATCCTTGCAGAACAGAAATCACGGCTCCTTCGGCCCCAATACCAAGTTGCCATTCACATCCCTCACCTAATAATCTTTGGAAGATAAAAAGAGAATTTATTTATTTAACTTAAATGGAAAATAAAAATTAATTAGTTTGTTTATTCAATTTACATAGACAGTAAAATTTAAATAATTTCTTTATTCAATTGAAACAAAAATAAAGATGAACTCATTTCTTTATTTAATATAAATATCAATTTAATCTATAACTGTTACCTAACAATTCATAGAATTTTTAAATTTATTTTTCACTTTTTATCAAGAGATATATATTAAAATCAGACCGATTTAAATTCATAAAATTACAACAAGTCAATTATTTGTTCAATGTAAGGTTTTCTTCAACAAAAACATTTCATTAACAAACAAACATTATTACAACAGTTTCAGATGAAGTGAAAAACAAACATTTTTTGTCCACTTACTTTGCCAATTCAATGGAATCACGAGGTTGGTAATATAATTTTGCCGTCAAATACGATGCCAATGTCCAAATACTCCCTGGTGTACGAGTCAATGTTCTATAAAATATGCTACCACCTCTGCTCTCAGAACCACGGTACTGTGAATAGAAAGTTTCCAAGGAATTAGAACAAAATCATTTTTATTGCTGTATACAAACCCAATTTCGAACTTTGTTTATATCAATAGTTATCAAACTCATTTGATAAATGAGAACAAATGTTGATGTTAGCCACATACATACTTCATAACACTCTTTTTATATCCAATAAAATATTCTCAAGAAGTTTACTCACATCATTTTTTCAAACAAATCCAACTAACATCTACATTAATAGTTCATATAACTAGTATGAAATCAAAACCAACAGATTTATAGCCTACACACTATCAAAATATCTTAAGCTTAGCAGTTCCTCAAAAAAAATTTAGCACACTGTTGGATAACCTTCTCACAAGGCAGAATAATTTCACATAAGTTTTTGCAAATGTCCATACCAACAATGAAACATGTCTACCTAAGTTTAAACAAGCGTATTAATTTTATTTAAAAACTTGTTTGGACATTTGAACACAATGCACTAATTTGAAGCAGAAATAATAAGGACTCCATCCCGTGAAATATTTTTAATATTTACAAACATTATTTATGTATTATGACTTATATTAAGTTAACTAATTAAAACAATATCTAATTCAATTAAATAGGGTTAGAGAATTTCACATAGCAAAAGCCTACTGTAAGAGTAGAGCAAAATGAAAAATTGATTATGTTAATCATTAATCAATAAAGTTATTTAATAGATTTATGTTTTACTTCCATATGATGTATTTAAGACTTCTTACAAAAGATTTTATCTTAAAAGAACATGTCGTTTGAGAATAAACTCATAATTATTTTTAACTAGCGAGTTCAACAGAACAAAGTTTGAAGCAGGACAAAGTGATTCGAATGAAATGAATTAGTAAAAATTAACTTAACCTCCCAAGAAATTTGGAATTCATATTTCGATATCTAAGAAACAATGATAGTTGAGCACTTCTATGAGTTGAACTTGATAGCCTTTTGAAAAATAGAATTGGAACAAACTTGGAATAGAAAATGAAAAAGTGTTAGTTGTGTAAACTGGCAGGAATGACTCTATGAAGCAACTAAAAGAAAGTATATTGTATAACTCTCTCAAGAAGAGGAAAGAAGAGAAATGTTGGCCAAGTGGATACAAAAGTTGCCTGAAGATTAATGCTACATAAACTAATCTCATTGGCATCACTTTGGGTCTTTTATTCCCTTATAATCTTGTATGCTAAACTTATCCGGATTTGTAGGCTGAATATCATTTCATATAGATATATAAAATGGGGCTTTGATTGATTAAGTTCAATGTTACCTACTATATAAAACCCTCAAACATTGGATATATTAAAATTATAAAAAAGTTATTTTTGTTAAATGTTGTTTTTGCTGTTATTAAACTATTTAATGTTATAAAGGCATATTTTTGAATTAGTGTTTATTTAAAATAAATTGAAAAACATAATGTCACTTTTCACATAAAACTTTTACCATTTGAATGGTTTGGAATAATTTGTTCGCTTTTGTCTTACATGAATAAATAAAATTTATATTTTCTATTTTTGACTTACAGA
>JARUHE010029910.1:0-16392 GCA_031471125.1 Archaeomysis grebnitzkii | reverse complement strand
CATCGGTTCTTTCGGTTCTAGTTGAGGGGAGATTTATGGGTTTGTTGTTGTTGTTTTTGTTGTTGTTGTTATTTTTGTTGTTGTTGTTTTTGGTGGTGGTGTTGTTTTTGTTGTTGTTGTTTTTGGTGGTGGTGTTGTTGTTGTTGTTGTTGTTACTGTTGTTGTTGTTGTTGTTGTTACTGTTGTTGTTGTTGTTTTTGGTGTTGTTACTGTTGTTGTTGTTGTTGTTGTTGTTACTGTTGTTGTTGTTGTTGTTGTTACTGTTGTTGTTGTTTTTGGTGTTGTTACTGTTGTTGTTGTTGTTGTTGTTGTTACTGTTGTTGTTTTTGGTTTTGTTGTTGTTTTTGGTTTTGTTGGTGTTGTTGTTAATGTTTTTGTTGGTGTTGTTTTTAGTGTTGCTATTACTGTTGTTGTTGTGGTTGTGATTGTTGTTGTTTTGGTTGTGATTGTTGTTGTTGTGGTTGCTGTTGTTGTTGCTGATGTTGATTTTTTTGGTGATGTTATTTTTGTTGTTGTTGTTGTTGATGTTTTCGGTGTTGTTGTTGTTGTTGTTATTGGTGTTGTTGTTGTTTTTTTGGTGTTGTTTTTTTTATTGTAGTATTTGGTGTTGTTGTTTTTATTGTTTTTGGTGTTTTTTTGGTGTTAACGTTGTTGTTGTTGTTTTTTTGTGTTAATGTTGTTGTTGCTTTTATTGTTGTTGTTGTTGATGTTTTTGGTGGTGTTTATGTTGTTGATGTTGTTGTTGTTGCTGTTGTTGTTTTTGGTGTTTTTTATGTTGTTGTTGTTGCTGTTGTTGTTTTTGGTGTTTTTTATGTTGTTGTTGTTGTTGTTGTTGTTGTTGTTGTTTTTGGTGTTGTTGTTTTTGGTGTTAATGATGATGATGACGATGTTGTTGTTGTTGTCGTCGTCGTCGTCGGCGTTATCGTTGTTGTTATTGTTGTTATAGTTTTAAAATTGTTATTAATAATAATATTTTTATTATTGTTAGTACTATATCATTATAATATTATTACTATTATGTTATTATTATATTATTATATTTATATTATTATATTAACATTGGTATTATGAGCCATCCATACGACTCTGTACGATTAAATATAATTCAACGTAATAGTTTACAATAATTGTGTACGAGTTCCGTACAATTAAATACGCTATTTTAAGCGTATCGCATACGATCCAATACTAAATATATCGTCTGTACATTTTTTCTCTATTGTATATCACTATTGGAATTAAAAACATGTTTAAATAATTTATTATCGATCTATTTTCAAAAAGTTTAATGAATTAGTCCATGATTAAACTGTTAATAATGATTATGATTGATGTTAGTAATACTAATGCTATTAGCAATACTAATGTTATTAATAATACTAATGCTATTAGTAATGCTTATGCTGTTAGTAATACTAATGGTATTATTAATACTAATACTATTAGTAATGCTAATGCTATTAGTAATACTAATGCTATTATTAATACTCATGCTATTAGTATTACTAATGCTATTAGTAATACTAATGTTATTAGTAATACTAATGCTATTAGTAATACTAATGCTATTAGTAATGCTAATGTTATTAGTAATACTAATACTATTAGTAATGCTAATGATATTAGTAATACTAATGTTATTAGTAATACTAATGCTATTAGTAATACTAATGATATTAGTAATACTAATGCTATTAGTAATACTAATGTTATTAGTAATGCTAATGATATTAGTAATGCTAATGCTATTAGTATTACTAATGCTATTAGTAACAATAAAATAATAATATAATTGTTATTATTAAAATAATCATTATTATTACTCAAACTGCGGAAGAAAGTAAATTCATTAATGCCTTCCATTTCCCAGAACATATTATTGGAAAAATCAAGTAAAACAGTTCAAAACAACTATATTAAGATAAAAATGATAATAATGTTTATATTATTAATACTATTAATATTAATAACAATAATAGTAATAATAATAATATTTATATCATCAATACTATTAATACTAATAACAATAATAGTAATAATAATAATAATAATAAAAATAAAAATAAAAATAATAATAATAATGTTTATATTATTAATACTATTAATACTAAAAACAATAATAGTAATAATAATAATAATAAAAATAATAATTCTAATACTAATACTAATAAAAATAATAGTAATAATAATAATAATAATAATAATATTTATATTATTTTTACTATTAATATTAATAACAATAATAGTAATAATAATAATATTTGAATCATCAATACTATTAATACTAATAACAATAATAGTAATAATAATAATATTTATAGCACCAATACTGTTAATACTAATAACAATATTAGTAATAATAATAATATTTATATTATCAATACTATTAATACTAATAATAATAATAGGAATAATAATAATATTTATATTATCAATACTATTAATACTAATAACAATAATAGTAATAATAATTTTAATAATAATAATAAATACAATGATAATGACAATTTTGATTATGCAACAGTCAGAGCTGTAATAATAACACAGCTAATAACACACCCTGACCACTCCCTCCACTCACTCACAGAACAACCAACACCACCCAGATACAACCAGATACAACCAGATACATGAAACAAACAATATTTCAAAACAACAACAACCACACGACAACCACAACAACAACCACAAAAACCACAACAACAACCACACGACTAACATGGAAACCACACCAGGCGAAACCACACACCAAACAATAAAACAACACAAGAAACTCATACACACACACTCGTAACAAACTACACAAACAACAGGCAAGCCAACAAAATCCTCAACACCCCAGCACCAGAAATAAACGAAATGGAACAATCACTCCTCCATAACATGCGCAAAACACTGGCACAGCTCAGAGCAAACAAATCCCCCCGACTTCAAGAATACCTAAATAAAATATCCCCCGATACACACACCACTCCAAACTGCCCGCTGTGCCAGCACCACACACACAACACAACACACGTCTTCACATGCCCACGTGTGCGGACGGACCTGGCTCCGGAGGCCCTCTGGGCGGACCCAGTGGGAGCGGCGGGGCTGCTTGCCCGATGGTCGGACCTGCTGGGATGGGGGTTGGATCCTCCGACGTGAGGGCTCCATCCTCTCTGTCGAGGATGGAGTGGGGTCGACAACAACAACATGTGTATGATCATTTTAAAGTGTCTCCTAAATCATTGAATAAAATCTAAGCTAAAAGTTATTTACATTTTATTAATAAATATATAACTATAACTACTAATATAAAGTACATTAACAAGATAAGTTAACTATAAAAAGTTATATAATCGAAAAGAAAATATAAACATAAATACTTTGAATTTCTGATTATACCCAACTTCCCCCTGGCCCAACTGATAGTCTCCGCATCAAGATCGAAGAGTTCCGAGTTCGAACCGCCTTCACAGCAAAATAAAATATTAAATTAAAATTTACACTTGAAAAATTGTAAAATTACATCAATAAATAAATAGTAATAATAATAATTTACTTTTGTATACATTTATCGAACAAAACAAGCTTTATAATTATACATTTTTTGTACTATTTTTGGCTAGATTTTCGCCCAAAATCTGTCCGATAAAGTGTACTTTAAGGGAACCGATTCTGGCCGGAAATGGGTCCAAAAAATGTACTTTTCTGGACATTTTTGGAACGAAAAAAGTGCATGTTTCGTACACTTTTAGCCCAAAATGTGTGCATGGTATTTTGGTGGTCACTTACAACAATAAGATTCTAAAGTACTAGAAAAGTGAGTCAGAAAGTTCATCGTTTAAATCGAGGGCTTAACTGGTCAGCCACTTTTGGGTAGACAAAAGGGTGGTGGTTGATTTGGAACTTTCTTCCATATAAGTAGACTTCAAATTATCTAAAAGACCAGTAAGCGGTGAGTGCTTCGTGTTCAATAGTGGAGCAGTTTCGCTCAACTGGCTTAAGCGTTTGAGAGGCTTAAACTACCGATGCCAAGGCTGTAAGAGAACTGCTCCCTCGCCAACATCAATAGCATTTATCCGAAAAATATAAGGTCATGATGGATTTGGTGGTGGCAAGGTAGGCTGCGTTGTCAAAACGTCTCGAAATTCATGAAAGTTGGCAATAGCATCTGTTGTTCATGGAATGCTCTCTGGAGACTGCTACTTGAGAAACAGGTTCAATGGATGTGTGAGATCATCAGGCTAGAATAGGTTTGTTTTAGTAACTCAGAGTCCTTAGAATGAGCGAAGTTACCTTTTAGAGCAAGTTTCCAGTGAATATGGCATGAGTTTGGTCCTCCAATGGACGGTAGTGAGCTTCTCCAATATTATGTCCTAGATGCTGGAGTTGAGTACACTCAAATTGACAATGTGAAAGCTTCGTTGATAATGTATTGCATTGTACAGGTAGAAAAACTCTGTAGATTTATGTACATTTTTACAGTAGAAAAATAGGAATAATAAAGTTATAAATTATTACTTTTTTGTTATAAATTTCATACTGTGAAAATCCATCTTAGATTTTCACAGTATGAAATTTACAGCATAAAAAATTATAACTTCATTATCTTTATTTTTATATTTGAAAAACATGCGATTTATTGATCACATCAATAAACAAGCCAATGCCCAGTATTGAAAAAATTAGTGAACATTTTACTGCCGATGGTATCTCCCAAGTGCGTGTTGTGAAAACAATTATCCAGGTCTGCATATGCATTGTTGGGTTTCCCTGCCAGGACTGTTCAAACTAAACGGTATAAGGTGGATAACCAGACCGAAAGGTAGAGCTCAAAACTGATATAAGCCTAGTTTTGTTTTGAAGGCCATGATAGAGTTGGGACTGGTGCCCTGTGGGATTTGCCAATATCCCGACATAAGGTTTAGCTTGGATAAGTATTTAGCATTGGACTGTCTCTCGAAGATCACCGGAGGGTTAGTAAGGGATATTCATCAAACTTGGTTTAGGTGTACAGTCGTCCACAGTCAAATTAAAAACGATGACTACTATTTTTCTCCATATAGCCAAAAGAGGAGTGTAATACGACGAAGTGGGTCACCCGACAATTTCCAGTCGCTGCCATAAGTTAAGCTCCTTTTTAAATTGGGCTATTAGGGCCATAGAGAGTAGGTAGCTGTGTTGCAGCCGAAGTATCTCTTATCGGTGAATGATGCCGCTGTTCTAATGATTCATGGCTACTTGACTCATGTTTTACATAGTTTGAATGCGTGTTCATTTTTTGAAAACTGATATGCCTATTTTGGTTACAATACAAGTTATACAAGCTGGTGCAAATAATTCAAAAGGATGAAAATCAACATAAATGTCATTTATAGTTTGATTATTTAAATAAACAGGCAATGCCCAGCACGGTCATATATGAAGATAACATTGCCAAATATTGACCCTGTTCTCTCCAATTCTTCGAGTTATGCAATCTCAAACTAGTGCTATTTCTTAACTTTCCACTAGGATAATCATTAATAAAATTAATTTACAGTTACACGAGACAATTTTCGAGAAAACTTTACTTCTATGCAAAAATTCATGAGAGCTGGACCCTGTATGTGGCAATATATCAACTGTATTGTGTATGAATAATTTAGTTTTTTGGAAAGGAGAATAGCTTGAATATTTGGCAATACACAAGATAGAAGTGTTCAATTATTTATCATTAAAGGTGGCCAATTTCTGTCACGGCAACATTGCCAGCCAACTCGAATACATCAGCTACCAAATATTCTACAACGGCAGCCAATTGTACAGGAGCACCCAGCGTAAAATTCCTTTCCACAACAGACTATAGAGAAGACCAACGTGGAACTGAAGTAATGCCCCGCTCATCTAGAACAAGACTTTGCATTTCCCTTCACCTCTTTTAAACATGTTTGCTGTTGAGCGAGTAGCATATGCAAACGACACAACAGCAAATGACAAACGCAAGATATTCAGTATGCAAATCAACTATATCCAAACTATTCCTTACCAAATATGAATAAATGGTATTTATGAAGTGTTTTGTTCATAATATTAATTTGATACCAATCAAACAGGTCATTTATCATTACAACATTTAGTTTAGTTCTGTTGTTAACATTCAATTATTTAATACAGTATCTGGAAAATAAGTTTTGTTTTCAGCAATAGGCAGACTTAAAACACTACCTTACAATACATTACTCTTCCGTATCAAATTGGATTTTTTTGAAAAGTGGACTAACCATTTTTTGTTCTAGAATTAGGACCATTCAACATAAATGAAAAATGTGCATCATTACTAATATTTCTTAAGGTTTATTTTCTAAAACCAGAATTTATTGTATTTTTTCAAAAGTAGATCAAAACATTAGTTTTTGGAGCAATGATCATTCAACATGAATGAAACATTTATTACGAACTGTACACGAGCATTCATTATAGCATTGCGAGAGGAACTTCTTAAATTTACACTATATTCCCCATTCTAAGACATAAGTTAGCAGGTTGTGCTTCAATTAGTTTAGATGAAAGGTTGACTAACCAAAAGTTAAGCCATTTCAATGAATCTTTTAATCCTGATGCCATCTAAATTTTAATAGATGATTAGTAGTCATCATTTCAAAAATTCAAGGTAGCTAATTAAAACAATGTTTATCTAGAGTTATTGTATTTAAAAACAAAACAAATGAATCAGAATATAAAATTTGAGGAGTAAGTTACAATCAATCTAACATTACACAATATATTACCAAGCCATTAAATTAAAAATGTAAATCATATGAAAAGGATAATAAACCATTAATAATTTTTCATAATTTACTGCGAACGATTTTCAATTTACATTTATATAAACTTCAGATGTTTCTTAGAAATGATTGAATGAACAGTCAAGAACTGTTAACTTTCATAATAAGTTTTATAAAAAAAAATGTTTTTTGAAAAAGTATCACTTTGAAGTTATTTAAAAAGCAGCTCAATAACTTTGATTAATGTTCATTACTTCAATATTGAACAATTTCAATAAACAAATCTTCGTTAACTTTATAAAGCACAAAATTAACGGACCAAATATACTAAACTAGATGTGCATCTTTAATATTATGTGAATTTTAATTTAACACCAATAATAAGCCTTTGTTAACCTAGTGTAATTTTCATATGAAGTAAAGAATGAGAAATTAAACTTGGAAAAGAGAAAAATAATTTTGCTAAG
The DNA here is from genome assembly GCA_031471125.1 of Archaeomysis grebnitzkii. Classification (NCBI taxonomy): domain Eukaryota; kingdom Metazoa; phylum Arthropoda; class Malacostraca; order Mysida; family Mysidae; genus Archaeomysis; species Archaeomysis grebnitzkii. Next base: position 9,173 of record JARUHE010029910.1, on the reverse strand, counting down.
AAAATATTGCGAATGAATGAGCGTAATATTCGAATTAATGCTAACATTTATACAAATGAGGAAAACAGATCTATCAGGTGGCATTTCACAATCTAGATCAGAGTCATTATGAATACCTTAAATCCTATTATAAATAATAACATAATAATGACACACTATAATTAACACCTACATGATCAATCTGTTTTCCTATCCTAAAAAAGAACTTCATTAAAAATTAGTTTGAATTTATGTTTAGTCTGTAATACTTTGCTGTGTTAAATATATATTTATATATATACAAAGATGTATTTGATATATGGGTAATTATTTTTACATATGAAAGTGAGTTTAAAATGTTATAAAAACAAATAATATCCCATTATCATTAAATTAGGAAGCTGTAGAAAATAACATAAAGGCCATAACATCATCTAAAAATAGATTTGGGAACACCACATATGTAAAATTAGTAGCCAACCACGAAAGGCCATTACCAATCAAAAGCCTGTGTTTATACAATATTATTATTGAAATCAAATCGATTTTACATCACAGCTTATATAACTAACCTTAATAAATTCACCAAACAGTCTTGATAGTATTACATAATGATTGGATTCAATGAAATAATCTACTTATATAATTTCAGTTTTTTTGCACTTGACACTAGAATGAAAAATTTGATCAGATTGAAGTTCATTGGTATTCTTCAATCATGGATTGAGTAGATTTACAGCTAGAAGAGCAAGAATATAATACAGATCGATCTCTATCTGCTGAAATCTAGGTTTGTCCTTTATAACCTTGAAAGACGAAAGAAAAGGATTAGTTAAATCAGTTCAATGGTTAAAGATTTGAAATAAACATTTGCTTCACTATCAAAATAAATCAAAGATTTTATTATTAAAAGTTTTAATGAAAATTCTATACGCCAACCAACGCCGACTTTTCTACAGTCGGCGTTGCTTCAACAATTATTCAGGTTTCATTTTGATTTACTCTCGTAGAGAATCATTTCTTCATAATGAACATTTGATGACATTGCAATCGATTTACATGAAAGTAAAGTTTAGAGTAAGATTGTAGGTGTTCAGTTTAATGTAAATTATGTCGAAATGTCTAGTTTGCATAAATCTTCAAAAGTGAAGTATAAAAGTATATTTCGACAAGAAATTCAAATGATTTATTTAGCCAGCACAGTATCCTGTGGGTATTCAGCATCTATACAAAATGATATTGACAAGTAATTGCACATGTTATTGCTTTAATTTAACAATTCATCATAAACTTCATGGATTGCCAGGGAAATACATTATAAAATGTACAAAAAAATAAATATACTTCCATCTTAAAGAAATGGAAGTTCTTTTCATTCCAAAAACACTAAGCATGGGGGTCAAAATATTTTTTCAAATTTAAGGTTTCATGAAATCGACGTTGAGTAGAACATAACTTGTATGATAACAAACTAAATTAATCAATTAAATTAATTTAAGCTAATTCAGTTCTATGATATTAAACTAAATTTGGAATGTTCAAGATGGAATAGTTTCAGGACACCAACACATTCAAGATGAAATACTTACTCAACTTCAACAACATCCTCCAGTAGAGCTAGCAGGTTCAGCCGAATGCGAGTGGATATTTAACTTAGGATTGTTGGTCACAGGTGCCGATGGAGGTCCCATTCGGTTTTTGATTTCCGCAGCCATGGTCATGAAAGCTTGTTCAACGTTGGTAGCATTTTTTGCTGAGGTTTCTAGGAATGGAATCTGCAAGGAGTCTGCATATTCCTGTAGGTGATTGTGTATGATTTAGAATTAAGAAAATTTGGATATAATAGCACATCCATCAACCAGAGGTAACAAATGGTTTTAGTAAATAACAAAAACCTAGAATACATATTAATTTAACTTATAAAAAAAATTTTAAATAAAAAAATTAACATTTACCTTCACCTCTTATAAAAACAGTGAAATATTTTTAAAGTTAATTTGAGCTATAAAACGCCATTTTATAAAGAAAATATGATATATAGAATTATTTTTATTTAAGCAAAGTTATTATTCAGCTCATTATCTACAAACTTTGTTCAATAAAAAATAAAAAAATAACATTATTTTCACCTAAATTTTGAACCCGAGATGCAGACGACGAAGATGACATCGAACTGACCCATGCATTTTGATTGTAATAGGGTAATTGTAGGATAGATATCCCAAAACAATTTCCTCACTATCATCTACAGCTTACACAATAATTATTCAATAAAACTACCTCACTGGTCATCCAAAATTCGATTTCCAGGAGAACAACATATACAAAGGTGATTCTTCTCTAGCAATCTCAACCAGGTGCCCCCCAAAAGTTCAAGAGATAATTAAGCAGAATGATCTCTCTGCCATAAATGTTTTTGTAATTGGCCGTGGGGACAGCTGTGAGTTTGTATTGGGTTTGTTAAGTTTAGATCAGGTAAGTCTGATTAGGTGAATCTTGAGTATTCCAGAGAGACCACTGAAGGTTGTTGGTTAATTATGTTCAGAGTTTTTTTATGTGGTTGTAAAGCATAATGTTAAGACAGGCGGTTGGGTGAAACTGCAATTATAGGGTTAATGGTATGAAAATTAGCTTGTTAAATGTCACTCATGTGTGGCAACTGGCATTATAGTGTTAATGGCATAATAATTACCTTGGCAGTGGCATGTTCTACTACTTTCTTATGGGTTAAATCACATTTGTTGCCGACCAATAGTTTGTTCACATTCTCGCAGGCATATCGATCAATTTCTTGTAGCCACTGCTTAACATTATTGAAGGATTCCTAAAAAACAATTTTGATTAGTCATAAGATACAACAATTACAATCTCAAACAGTATTTCACAGCAAGCAAATGTAACCTGATTGGTAGTTTAATAAACTACGACATTAAACAGTCACCCTCAATCAGCATTTTTAAAACTAGACTCAAAACTTATCTAATGCGAGCTAATGATTAGATGGTTTACGTTTGAAATTTGTTTTTAATGTCTAAAAGAATTTTTTTTGTTCTCCTTTTCTTTTTAATTTTTACGGTGTGTGTCATGTTTTATTGTTCACACTGTGAAGCGCCCTAGAGAATGTATTGATTTTTGGGTGCTATATAAGTAAATTATTATTATTATTAAATGTAAATAATAACTTGCCTGATCGGTAGTATCGTAAACTACGATGATTCCATGAGCACCACGATAATATGAAGAAGTAATTGTACGGAATCTCTCTTGCCCAGCAGTGTCCCAGATTTGAAGCTTTATGGTTTTACCATCCAAATCTATTGTCCTTATTTTCTGTAAAAAAATGTTAAAAAAAAATATACTAATAAATAAAAAACTAACTAATAAATATTTATATAACTTTGTGTAATCATTCAAACACAATATTTCAACACTCCGCAAATTTTTATTTAGGAATAAATAGAATTTTTCTAAAGCATGGTTTTAAATGGTTTCAAGGCATTGTTTAATGCCAGTGACTCCAACATCTGAATAACTAAACCATATAGAGCTTCGCTTTGAAGTTTATCAAAAATGAGAGTACAAGTAAAACATATTGGCACCAAAATAATTTACATGTATATTTGCACTATAATATCAATGTAACTTTGTTTAGTTTGTTAAAATCTAAACTTTAATTTATTCAACAGTAAAAATCTTTGATATTGATGTTTAAGTAATAAGCAAAGAATTTTGAAGTATTGAAGTATAGATTTGGAAGAAAGAATTAACAATTACTCACAAAATCAACTCCAATAGTGCTGATGTAAGATTCTGTGTAGGTATCATCCTGAAAAATGAATAGAAAAAGATATTAAAAAAACAAAAAATATAACTTCATGTCAATATAATCAATTATTTAAATCAATCTATTACAATTATTAATGACAAAACTACAAAAAATCAACTCACCGCAAATCTCAGAAGTAAACACGATTTTCCCACTCCACTGTCACCAATTAAAAGTAGCTTGAAAAGATAGTCACTGGAAAAAAATTGAAATTAATATTTTTTAAACAAATAAACAATCACAGAAGTGCAGTTATAAAAGTACTAAGCATGAAAAATCTCAAAGAAGGAACCATAAAAGTACTGACCTCCTAAATCTTATTTTTAAATATTAATTATTTCACTTATTTTGTTAAAGTACTTTACCTTACCTAACATAACGTAAGACATAAATCATAAATAAAGCCTAAAGGATGCCATTGGAGAGCTAAACATTTTACAAATTCTCCTAAATTGATAGTACTTGTTGAGTTTTGCTAGAATTGATTAACATCCTAAAGTAGGCTTTAGCCAAATTATTTTAAGGTAGCCCATTTTTCTTCAGTTGATAATATATATTTATTTACAATTAAATTTTATGAAAAGTTACTGCCTAATAAAGGTATTGAACAATTAGTTGAGCATTAAATAATTAATTAGTTAATTGATTGCATTTCAATTCTTATGCATATTTCATTCACCTCGATCGCCCGCTATGCAAAAGCCGCCTGAAGGACTCAATCTATCAAAATTTATTGGACTCCCTGCAGCCTGTAATTATAGGCCAATGGTTGTCATACTCATGAGAATGATTTTCAAAAAAATCACTCGATATGTATAATAAATCATAAATTTAAATATCCAGGTACTAATAGCATACCTCATTGATCAGAAGTTCCTAATTAATTCTACTCTATGGCTAACCAATAAAATTTCAGATAAATTCACAAAATTTAACCTCTAAATCCTATATAACATGCAATAAATGTTGTGAATAGTCAACTGAACTAACATTATGCAGATGTTGGTAACAACGAATCTAATTGCCAAATAACACCAAATGTAATCATCTAGCAAATGAGTATTTGTTCAGATTAGTTTCTTGAAAAACACAAAAATATTCCTTTTAAAGCAGATCACATACTTTCCAAAAAAAATACAACAACTTTGTGACCAATCATCATTTAACACAACAATATATATGAACAAAGTGAAACCAAACCTTCATAATAGACTTGAAAATATTTAATTTATAACTAGCGTAGACGGTCCAGGGTTGAACGGCTTTAAAACTATAAAATAGGTTTTGTTTATGCAATTAACAGTCACTTTTAAATACATTCAAATAATGAAATTTCCAATTACAGTATGATTTTTTTAATGATTTATAAGGTAGATAGATATATTAGAACTCATATATTTTTTTCTCTTCCAATGAGTTATTTATGCAGAAAATGAATCAACACTAACATTATGGTATTGTATTGAAAAATACAAATGGCAACAATCGCAAGTTTGGACTGAAAAACATGGCATGTTTGCAAATAATTTGATGTATTTATCCAAACTAACAAGATATAAAGAGATTTTACTGTCGTTAGCACCTTCAAAATTAGTTAGGAGAAATATATAGTTTATTGTGAAATAGTAATTTTTTTTCTTTAAAAATATACTGTAATGACTTGATACTCAAGAAAGTACACTTTTATGTTTTACAGCTGATTCAGCACTGGTGTTAATTTGTGTATACATACTTTTGTTTGGATTGTTCCTACATTATGTATTACTCTACATGAAAAGTTTGTTTATTTTAGTTGATAGGCCATCTTGAAAATTTGAAAGTTGAATGATAAAATTAATAGACTAATAAATTGAATTAACCTACATACCTCGTTGTCAAATGTATGTATTCTGCAATGTTAGAGCTGTCACTGTTATAGCAATGATATATAACAAACAGTAATGAAATTACTAGAATTAGATAAAATGATTAATTGTGTGTTTTTGCCAGGTTTTTAGAATCCAAACAGTATTTCAATTTTTCTCACCAGTAGGGCACCAAAATTTTAGGTTTTTCATTACAAAAAATATGTTTATTTTGGCATTTTTTCAGTTTTTATTACAAAAATAAAAATTGTTTTCTTGATTAAAGAGAACACACAAAACAACTTTTGACACTTATGCTCACCAGGGTGCCATTAGCCCAGGTGCAGGGTGATAGCCATTTTTATTTTTAGCAGTTTGTGTGGTTTTATTTTTAACGATTCTGGGCATTTTTGGCAAAATGTTCAAAATATAATTGATATTTCTAACAGAATTTCATGGTGCTATCACCACAGTCTATTTCTCCCTAATGTATTACCTGGCAGTTTTTTCCAAGCCGGCATAAATTTGGTAAGTGATTTATTTAATTTATAGTTTTTATATGTTGAATGAGTTGGTCAGCTTAAAGCATTTCATATTTCAAGTTACTTGTTTTTATGTACAGGTAAATCATATATTTGTTTGATTTGTTAAATTTTTCGATGTTTTAAATAAGGAATTAAATGACACATTTTTTTCTTGCGACCTTGATTATTAAGATTTGTTCCATAAATTAAGGGTTAATCTTTCTAACACCAACAGGATTTTGCATTTTTGCAATAAAGTACTTTTAAGCAAAAATAGCATTTATTAAAGTTGTAATATGATGAAATATGTCCATTAATTGTTGAAATAGATACAATATTAAAGTAATTACAAAGATATATATATTGCAAATCATACGTCTAGTTACTGTTAAATGCATAAAGATTATGACGTCAGGCCCGGATGACGTCATGATTTAAAACAAACTTGCTCCTCAAATAGTGTTTTTTGGCCACCGAAAACCATTTGAGGAGCAAAGTTAGGTTATGTTTTGTTTTGTGGGTCAAGATAATGGTATAATTTACTTAAATACTGGTTTATGTAGCATAATTCCCATTTCAAATTATGACGTCACTACATAAGTAGTCGTACACTCGCGTTGGTGTTGGGAAGTTTTACCTTATCAGCATATATGATGCAGGCAGTTTTTTTAACTTTAAAAATGTTCTTCGTATTTATTCCCACAAATTTATAATTTTTCGTGCTTGGTCAAAACTTGTAATCAGTCAGCTAGTATAGGAGGAAAGATTTTTGTAGTAAGAGCTAAAAAAATATAACAAAATTAATGATAATAATTAACTATTTAGTTAAGCACTAAAGCCATAACTTGAATTGAACATCTAAAATAATCATTCCTAGTGGGTAAGGTCGCTTGAACGCCCCCCCCCCTCCAATAAATAGAAGCCTTCTTTAGTGTGATTTTGTAAAGAATTGGCCAGTGAATGTCAAGAAAGGAAAGCCGAAAACAGCCCAGGCGATTGCATCCATTCTTTGTTTATTGAGTTGGTGAACCACTGGCAACTCTGCTATAGCAAGTCTTCGTAGTTTTGGTCTTTACATTTACACACATTGGTGGAACAACCAGCTGAGTTACCGACGATTGAGCATTAACTATAGTTGCGTTCTCGCCGAAACTTTTTTTGATTTAAAATCAATTTTTTTATATAAGTTGGATTTAAATCATGAAAAGTTTGGTCGAGAAATTAAGCGGCTTATGAAATCGTAGCTGTTAAAGGAACTCTTACTCACCGAGGTCTCTGAATCCCCAACCGTAGGCCGTTAGTTTCTCATTGAAGAAAGTTCTTTCCTTCCATCCTGGGTATGGCAAACAAGCTGGTCGAACGAATGCTGCAATCAGGAAAAATGTCAACGCATTTGTGGCAAGATTATCCATTTCACGAGGTTAACATTCTTTAATAACAAATCTGTCTAAATATCGTGAAATTGTGTTTTTATTTTTGAAAACCAAACGCTAGAAAACTTTTCAAACAAAAAAGCACAACATGTAACTTTGGTCTTTTTATAGTTATTGGAAAGTAATATTCTTTTATCCAATCTTTGTTAAATTAAAATAATGCATAATCAACAATTGACTGTAAATAATAAACTAGCAGTTAACATAATAAGAGATAATAATAATAAGGTAATAAGAGACATAAGAAATAAACACAATTTCCACTTTTTACAAATTATAGCTACCATTCATAGCTTAGAATTAAAGACAGACAAGCACACGATTCATGGCTGTATGTTCAAGTGTATGTATAAAACTAACTTTATAAATTGAAGAACCAAGTCCAAAGGTCAGTCTTTCACAACTTTGACGATTTGGGATCCAATCCGAAAAAAACGGTACGCAGTAGACTTTCCAATTTTTGTTCAACCTATTGGTGTTGAGTACTGCTCTAAATATATCGATTGGCCAGAGCGTTTAGTCGAGTGTAGCCTTCAGGATTACCACTTTTTGTGAGAGAAAAAGTTCTATAATTTCAAAATCAATCAGCTAGAATAATCTAGATTGCTCAACACGTAGCAATTGAGTCTTCAATCATGTGTGTTTCACTCTTTTTAACTAGATCGTAACTCTAACGCTATTTTCATGATAATGAGTGCCTCCAATTCTAAAAGAAATCTTCATAAATCCTTAACCACTCATTTACGCACTAATTAGTGAAGAAAGAAAAGTTTTTTAGAATGGTTACGGTCGGATACAGATGCACGTACGTACATGCGTAAACTTGCATCCAAAACTGTAAATTTCTAGTAATTGCATTCGAAAATCTAGTTCGGCATCTCGTATGCATTCGTTTTGTAAACGTGAATCGTTCACTGTGGTAAAAATTATATCAAGTTTATACAAACAAATATTTCTTCAATTTTCTTGACACCCCAAGAGATTTTTATAAATTGATTTCGTAAAATACATGGTAAATGAAATATATGTAGTTATTTACTGTTAAATAAGTTTTTAAAACATAGGGCAGTATAGATTTTTATTAAATATTATTTATAACTAAATATATGTATCTGACAACGGATAAATCCTAGTTTAAACGCAATAATCGGCCAGAGCCTAAAGTTTAGGTACACATAAAAAAGTACTGAAAGTACTGAACATGAGATATTAATATTTCACTTATTTTATGTAATAATACTTTACCTTACCTAACATTACATAACATAACCTAACCTAACATAAATCACAAATAATCAAATCTAGCAACTTATCAAAAAAGTACAATTAATTTAGGGAGGTTTTTATTTCTTCAATAGTTGATTTATGTTAGATTAGGTTATGTAATGTTAGGTAAGGTAAAGTACTATTACATAAAAATAAGTGAAACATTAATATCTCATGCTCAGTACTTTCAGTTCTTTTTTATGTGTACCTAAACTAGGCTTTTTCCGATTATTGTGTCTAAAGTGGGATTTAGCCGTTGTCAGATACATATATTTAGTTATAAATAATATTTAATAAAAAT
>JARUHE010029799.1:0-16411 GCA_031471125.1 Archaeomysis grebnitzkii | reverse complement strand
AATAATTAATAATTAATAATTAATAATTATTAATTAATAATTAATAATTAATAATTAATAATTAATAATTAATAATTAATAATTAATAATTAACATTTAATAATAAATAATAAATAATCAAGAATTAATAATTAATAATTAATGATTTACAATTAATAATAAATAATAATAAATAATCAAGAATAAATAATTAATAATTAATAATTAATAATTAACAATTAATAATAAATAATAATAATATTTAATAAATAATAAATAATCAAGAATTAATAATTATTAATCAATAATAAATAATAAAAAATAATCAAGAATTAATTATTAATAATTAATAATTAATAATTAACAATTAATAATTAATAATTATTAATTAATAATTAATAATTAACATATAATAATAAATAATAATAAATAATCAAGAAATAATAATAAATAATTAATAATCAAGAATTAATTGATAATTAATAATTAATAATTAATAATTAATAATTAATAATTAATAATAAATAATGAATAATGAATAATAATAAATAATAAATAATTAACAATTAAAAATTAATAATTAATAATTAATAACTAATAATTAATAAATAATAAATAATAATTAATAATTAATAATTAATAACTAATAAATAATAAGTAGTAATTAGTAATTAATATTTAAAAATTAATAATTAATAATGTTAATTATTTGTTTGTAATATAAACATAAAAAAGTTAAATAATATTTTTTACAAAAATAATTCATGAGTTTGATAAGGTCACAGATTTAATGTTGAAAGAAAATTAAAAAAATTTCTACATAGAAAAAAAACAACACTGAAGCGTGAAGTATAGAAGCTGGAATTTTAGGTACAACTTAGTAATATCATCTTGTTAAATTATTATTTAATGTTATTAATAATAATAATATTATTATTATTAATAATAATGTAATTCCGCTCTTTTTCATTTATTGAGAGATGAATTACTTTTTTTTTGGTGTTTGCTAGTTGTAACTGAATAAGAAATAGTTCAAATGTCTAGCGATGATTCATTCAGACTTAGAGACTATGAATGTGTACTTCATTTTCAATCCATTGATGCATAAATCAAACTAAATTATGAAAAAAATGTAGGTAAAAAGTGAAAAATCAAATAAAAATACCTAGTAATATATTAAAACCAATAACCAAGCCTATATGAAAGAAATAATTATAGTATAGATGATATATAAGCATTCAAGTCATTGTCTAACGCCGACGACGACGAGGACGACGACATCGGAATTGCTACGCCTATGTAGAGCTTCGCTACGCACGCTCGACAAAAATTGTCTAGTCTATTTTGGAAAAAATACAAATGTAAAAAAATAGCATAGAAACTAAATTATTTCAAAAAATTCAAGTTTTATAGAAAATTGTATTTATGATAGATTATTCATAATGCAAATATCTTACATTTATATTAAATAATTATTACTGTAAAATCAAAAATCAAAAAATATTTAATCTATTTTTGAAAAAAAACAAGTCCACAAAACCCTAACAACTCTAACAACGATCAAGAGTAACTCCTAGAACTGTGCCTTACGTCTTCGCTAAAAATGATAATAATAATAATAATAGTAGTACTAATAATAATAATACTAGTTCTAATAATAATAATAATAGTACTAATAATAATAATGTTATTATATCTATTATGTTAGTAGTGTGTTTAGAACTAGCAATTTTAAATGTATTTTTCAAGTTGATCATTTCATAGGAATCTATGTTTCTTAGGTACTATTAAAAATATAGATAAGAATAAAAGGATGCTGATGTATATTTCAAACATATTGTTATCATTAATAGTTCCTCACATCTCTATAAAATAATCTTCCATTTAGAAACTTTATAGCGCGACGGGTGCAAATTGTCAGAAAATAAAGTTCACGGGCGCGTCACAAGGTTCAATTTCTATAACTGTCTAAAATAACCATATACTTAGCATTTTAAATATTAGGAAATATATACTTATTAAAATGCACTTATCCAATGTTTCAGAAACCTTAATAATCAAATACGGAGAAAATTAAATTATAAAAATGCACCAATTTACCTAAACTATATATCTATAAATGAAATATGTGTTAAATAAAATTCTTGTAGGTACTTACATAACTTGTTTTATTTCTGTAATGAGAAAGATGAAACTTTTTGTTATTGGTGGTTTTGCAGTTTTACATAAACATGAAGAAACTGCTTTTCGTAATTCATCCCTCAGATTTTCTACGTAGATGGTTTTTCAATAGTTTAGTTTGGAAAAGAAATGCTCACATTGATAAGTTGTCGCAATAGAAATGCAAGTTTCAAGCCATTTTTGAATGTGAAACTCCAATATAGACAGATTATTATATTTCGATTTAACGAGTTATTGACTTTAAATCAATTCATTCAAGTTGGAAATAATCTGGTGACTCATCAGGAGTTACATCAAAAGGCATTTCAAAAACTCTTAGGTCTACGTATGTTATCATAACTAGTTATACCTACTAAAACTAGCCAATAGATGCCCTGAAATCTCGCGTAGCTATAATCCAATAAATGTTCATTCTATGAAAAAATTATTCCTGGTAAATTCAAATTATTTTCAAATTTAAAAGTTGATTATAATTTTACTTTCGTTTGTTGAATGGAAACCAGTAATAATTCACTAATTTTGTCCTACAGGTCTCCATGTCAATTGAGATGTCTCGAGTCTCGTTATACCATTATTTTCATAGTTGGTTTTTGATTTAGGTGACATTGGAATAAATAAACGTTACTGGTGTTTATAATTATCCCACCTCCTACTTGGAAGGTCATTTTCTAGGGGCGTCTTACTTCCTCAGGTAAGGGGACCATGGGTGTGCCTTGGTACAGCCTTCGGTACGTTGGACCCCGGACTACTCACCTAGCCTGTTACCCTTAACAAGCATATAAATTATAAACCAATGCTATAACAGCCAATGAAATAGTTTGAATGTAACGATTCTTAGGGAACAGACGATCAAGTGGAGTATATGGACCTTGGCCCGAACTATGGGAATATAATTAAAGGTTTTCAGCAGGTCAAACGATTGGTAATACCCAATCATCACCACAGGATTTGTATTACAAAATTATGGAACAGTTTGATCGTTCTATTGGTAGCAAGATCAAATTAAACCAATAAATGAATGTTGAAATAAACAAGTTTATATGCAGCTCTGCGTTCTGAACCAGCCACTGAACAACAATTTATAACCCACGGCCCTGTTAGGCTATAAATAGCAGAAGTTAACATCAGAATAAAGCTATTTAATGATTTTGTTCATGCTGGCAATAGTCTTCGATGACTATTGCTGACAACTACTAACTCACATGTCTGTGGTTTACTAGGGTTTATTTTATTTCACAACCGGCATTGCACCCTTTGGGTATCTAGCATCCTAAAACTACAAAAAGCAAATCTCAACCAAAGAACATGACAGGTTAAATAATGTTAGAGCCAATCGAAGAAAGATATTGCAATCACCATAACATAGAATTGGGTATCTTGCAGAATTCTCACTGCACTAAAATATGAAGGGTTAGCACACCATAACACGACTGACATTGGCAGAACATGATAGACTACGGAATGCAACATATCAACCTCTTAATATATTTACACGCCATGGACGGCGGTTTAAAGACATCAATGAGTGGTCTGAGCAGTAGCCCTTGGCAATTAGTATTGCACATTGTTCAAGTACATTAGGAAATTTGGAAAAATCAAGCACTATCACATTTTATTATAGATTATATATACATGGAAATTTGTTACATGTTCACTTTATTCTATTAAAATAGAAAACTTCAAATAAAAAAAGGAATATTTTCTAGTCTTTCAATAATATTAATTATCATACATAATACAATAAATAACAAAAAGAAAACTTCATGCAAACTAAACACTATAATCTTAGCCTATTTTCATAGTAAGAAAATAACATTTAATAAATTTGGAGTTTAAACAATATACATGGAAAAACCATGCACTGCATTGAAATGAAGGTTGAACATTTTAGTTCCACTATACCACCATCACAAATTTCAAACCTTTCCGAAATATCGAAGTTTATAGAATCAATATCACCTAATTTTTCAATCGGATCCTTAGCTTTCACATTGAGCAAATTGACTAAGGCTGCCTGCTCCACTTAGATACTGCAAGTTACCGAAATATTTGGTTTTAATTTCAATTATATTACAAAATATTTTAATCTATTGTGTTAACTATCAGCATTTTATGCATATTTCAAGGTAAAATATCTATATATATATATATATAATGAAAAGTTGGTGAAGTTTTAAGCAAGGTATTTGAAGATAATAAACACCAAAGTGAAGAAAATTAGAAATTATATTCAACCCACTAATATTATCAGGAAGACGTGATTGCTATTACATTGGTTCAAATCCTGACCAGCACATAAAACATTATTTAACACATTGAAAGTATTTATATTTACAGGAAAATAGCAGGCACTTTCATAGACTATTTCACCAGACAAATAACTTTATTATTCCTAATAAAATTTCATTTAAATCCTAATTGAATTTATAATCTTAAGGCTTCACAAAAAATGATGCATATGAACTTAAAATAATTGTATTATACATCAATGTATTAAATACATCATTAATAAATATGTACAATATAAATAAGGATGATAAAGTCGAATACTATCACCTGTAATTGATATTAACTAATGTATGCACATTTGATTAAGTTATATATTTACGTCAAGGAAAGGTGAACTTTAATAAAATGTATTATTTACTTTAAAAACCATCATTAACCTACTTATTTAAAAATCATTCATTAATTCAGAATCATAATTTGTTTAGAAGTTGTAACGGAGAAACAAATGTTCATGTTGGTACAACTTCTGGAAATTGATCTCCCATTGAAGAGTGTTCAATAAATGCCATTAAAATAATTTAAGAACCGAATCATTTTGAGATCTGTAAAAAAAACTCAACAATTTTGTGGCACTGTTGTTGAGGGAGGAGCACCAGCGGACTTTTGCCTTGAAGATGAAGACTTGGAAAGCATCAATTTTTGAATCATGTTTTTAGCATAGCGCAATCTATTAGCTATGTCCACAGAGCATCCATGCTGAAAAATGTTCAAAGCCATTAAAAATTGATAAGAACTTCAATAAATAAGTAGATGCAAGTTTCAACAAAAACCTCGCACAGCTGAGGAAGAGCGAAGGCAAAAATAGTTTACCTCTTTCAATCCTTCAAATTTGAAGGTTCGGAAATTTTTCTCTTTGTCGATGTAGGTCACAGCTTCCATGAGTGGACACAATATAACCTTGGTGTGGTCCTCAAAGAAATTGATCTAGAAAGCAAACAATTTAGGTTAGGTAAATAAAGCAATTGAAACCTTGGTTAGTGGAAGTTATTCCAACAATAAATATTCGTATTTCAGAGTGGCAACATTCACCAGTGCCATGATACTAAAATCTTATTTAGCAGCGATACAGGGCACCAATATTGCCTTGATTGTCATTGTTAAGACTAAGCATTAGTGGTAGAAATTTATTACTTTTCAAAAGTAGGCAAAACATTTATTTTAGATCAATGCTCATTCAACATAAATGAAAAATATTTTTTTAATAATTTATTTCTAGAACTTGAACTTCTTGAATAACTACATTTTCATGGTTTTATCAATTGGTGTATTTTCCCTAAAAGTAGAGTAAACATTTCTTGTTTTTTATTTTAGAGCAAAGTATTTTAAATGTCGGCACCATCCATAGGGTTTGGCTCCGTACTGGTTGAATTTAACATCCCAAATCATGTCTTGAGGCCAACATATATTGAAAAGTTTTAGAAATTGAACCTCCAAAAATATCACTGAGATCAATTGATTATATAAATAAACGGGCCAATGCCCAGCATTGCACTCTACAATATAAATGAGAGAGCCTAATAATTGTTGTATCAAAACTTGGAAGCAAAAGATTTTACTTATTAGCCCTTTATGGTCTAAAATTTTAAGCTATTAGGTGGTTGTTGTAAAAATTTAACCATGCATTATTGGTAATGGTTATAATTATTTGAGGGGAAGATTGTTATTTTATAATACAGGGAATAATGTATTTTAGCTCTAACCTGGAAAGTTCCATTGCTCATGTGGAGCACGATGGCAGAGCGGGTGCGGAAGTATGTCTTCAGAGACGGCACTCTGGCCATGATGTCGTTCTCGCGTGGACACACCGAGGCGGCCGTCTTCAACAAATGTTCCTCCATGTAGGTGCGGAAGTAACGCAGCAGCGTCACCTTTTTTTCCAGGAATGGTGGGTATGTCTTCAGGGTGTGATACAGCTCATTGCCAGTTCGCTCAATGTAGTGGATGCTTCTGCAAATGTAAACTTTTGTTAGCAATTCAGTCAATACATTCCATCGAAATAGTGGTGAAAAGTTGCTGCATCATATCATTTTCCTCAACCATGTTTAGCCAACTAATTTGGGGTTTGTTGAAAAAGAATTTACTTCAAACAAAAGATTAATTTTTTTTTATTTCTTCTATTATTGTTACCATAAAAATAAACTTGATTCTTTATTAAATTGAAAATTTAATTTGCACCTCATTATATATAGCAAAAGAACTTTACAAAGTTCAAGGATGAGAACTTTTATGCAGTGAAAAAATATTTAGAGATTTAAACTACAATTAGAAAAGTTAAATAAACTTACTCTCCATCTGGCAACAAAAGCAGCTTTGTGAAGTCGTTGAAAAGCACACCAATGGACTCATCGCATAATTGATATCCAAGACCATATTTATCGCTGTAGTCAACCCATTTGCTGATCCAAATCATGGGAACCACCTTCGGATCTTCTGCCTCATCTGTCAAGAAAATGTTTACATTTTCAAGTTTAATTCAAATTAAAAATTCAACACCCAGTAAAGAGGAAGATTATTGACTATCATTGAAGTATTACAAATTCAATAGCAAGTAAAGAATGAATATATGAACACTCAAGCTACAAAGAGCAAATTTGAACAAAGTAAATAGGAGAATAATTACCCTCATTGCAGTTTTCTCTGGTATCAGGACTGGAGGCAATGACCGCGCCAATCTGGTCATACAGATCCTTGAGGTAGCAATCATCTGGCTGGTCATCCGACTTCTGCGATGAAGGTTGGTTTCCATTGTAGAGGTTTACAACTTCTCGACTCTTTGCATCATCTTTCTTCAGCGAATCTTTAGTTTTCAAAGGAGATCCATCTGCAAAACAATATATTGTCACAAACAAATTTGAAGCATGGTGAACATTAAAACAATTTTTAATGGCCTAGTTATCCAATTCTTTTCGTTAGAAATGTAAGGATCAAAGTTTTAATTGGTATGGAAGAGTAAACCAAGTGTTTATAACATATTTTATTAATTTTAACATTTTTTCAAGTTTTTTAACCAACATTTAAAATACAAAAATACGAGTTTTAAAAAGTTTGTGCAGGACATTTTTTTTTCAAACCAAATTTTCACCAACAGATGTCTCACGATCAATTAGCAGCAAAAATATATTAAAAGTAATACATTATGGCATAAATCAAACCAAAATATGAAAAATAATGTTAACCCTATGCAGTGAAATTTAAAAGTTGATATATTAGTAAGCATTAAAGTCTTTGTCTAACGCTGCCGACATCATAAATACTATTCGTATGTAGAACGCCCCATTAATAACTAGTAATCCACGAACCGGACGGTTCAAATTTCTTGCGATGATTCATTCAGTAACTTTAAAAAAAAATTCTCTAAAATTATAAAATCAAAAATGGTGTTACAAAGTGAGAAAACATCATTTAATCAAAACTTCACCTCAGAGACTATTTATGTGTACTTCATTTCCAATCAATTGATGCATAAATAAAAACAATATGAAAAAAAAAATTTGTTAAAAATATTTTCTAAGTTATTTTGATGAAAAAATGAAGATAAAAAATGAAAAATTAAATAAAAACACCTAGTAATATATTAAAACCAATAACTAAGCCTATATGAAAAGAAATAATAGTATAGATGATATATAAGCATTCTAGTCATTGTCTAACGCCGACGACAACGACGACGACATCGGAAACGCTATGCCTATGTAGAGCTTCGCTACGCACGCTCGACAAAAATTAGATATTTAGACGAAATAAACTTACCTTGAGGGATCAGTTTTGAAAATTCCATTAGCATAGGTCGAGTTTTTAGTGTCTGCATCCAAAGCAATTACACGAGAATTATTTTTGGCTAACTTCATCAAAGCAGTACCATAGGCTGCTCTTACAGCGGCTTTGTCACCTGAAAATTATAATAAAAAACTTTAAAATATGGATTTAGATTTCATTGAACGAAAAATGAAAAACTGAAAAGGTTAACATTGATAACCATAGAAAACAAAACATTTTTAATAAAAACATATTAAAATTATGTGTTCTGTCTAAACCAAGTTTTGGCCATCAACTTTATGTAAATTAATTGCATGTATTGGTATGAAAATAGTGTAAACCTTAACTAGCCATGGATGTTTTATTGTCAGCAGGGCAGTGTTAAACAGGTTTGTTTAATAAACAGGTTTTAGATCTTCAAACAAAGGAGCACCAAATTCTGAATTCAATTTCACTTTCTGGACAAGTAATTATTAAAATATGAAATTTTCAAAAATTCCATTTCATCATAGACTTATAAGCAACGCTCTAAAATGTTAATCATGGTAAAAATGATAATTTTAGACTGAATATGCTTTAGTACAAGTGATTTGTAAGGACTAGTTATTCCAATTAAACATGGTTTTAGAAGAAGAAAACTGGAACCTCAAATGAAGAACATTTAGATTTAAAAGTGCTTCATCTTAATACAAAAGAAGCAGCACAAAAAATAAAGAACTAATAACAATAATAACCCTATTCTTTATAGCAGAGATAGCTAGAAATCATTTCTTTGAAACCAACAAGCTCATAAACATGAAATAGTTTTAAAAAAATATTTCCGAAATATTATTCATAATGCACAAATCTTTGCTTTATGTTAAATGATCATTGCTCTAAAATTAAGCCAGAGGACGGCGGTCACCAGTGCCTCTTAGAAAAAACTTTAAATATGAAAAAATTGTCTATGTAAACACATTTTTCATAAAGCCTTCTAAATAATTATTAGTCTTTTCAACAAATATTACTAGTTCACCTTTAATATACACTTCATAATTGTTCATTCGAGTTTTAAATTATAAGTAACTGTAGCTGAACAAAAAATAGAGCTTCGTTTCTGGCAAGCTCGACAAAAAAGTTTATCCTACTTTTAAAAAACCATTAACATAGACAATCGAGAGTAGCTCTTGGAGGGGTGCCTAGAGTCTCTGAAAAAAAATTTAGTCTGCTTTTGAAATAAATAGAATTTGATAAATCTCTAACACAAACAGCAGCAACCAAGAGCTGCCTTACAACCAGATAATAACCAAACCATATATGGTAGCTTTATTTTTCTTAGTTTGCAAACTAATAAATTTAAATAATTAATAAATAAAATAACTAACCTTTTTTATAAGCAGGTGGGGAATCCAGCTTAATATTGGAAATGTCTACTTTAGGTGCATCATCTTTCAAAGGCTTTTGGGGCATCAGTTGGTTGGGACCAGAATTCTTGATCAAAGCCTGGAGAGATCGAATAACTTCTTCGGCTTTGCTGCCCAACGGCTTGCCGTGCCAGTTCTCGGCATCATCAATAGTAGGAAAATATTTTCCCTTGTAAGTTTTGGCCAAGATTGCGGTGGGTTTGCCTTTCGTTTGTGCGGCCTCATGGAAAGCCTGTAATTTCAATCGATTATTAAAATGTTCAATCATTAAAAAATAAATTAAGTAACTTTTGACAACTATAAAGACTCCAAAACTTCCAACTTTTAGTTAGGTGATTTTAATCTTTAAAATCACCCAAGTTTACTTCAAAAGTATAGTTTATACTAGCATTCAATGTATTCAGTAAACATTTATTAACAGCAAATATGAAAAACTTGCAATTCTAAAGGTAGGGATTTAAAAAAACTAAAGCTATTTTTAATATTATAATGAAAGATTATAAAGAGTTCATTTTACATTCTTTATACCATGCAACCTTAGAAAAAAACAATGTACAAAAAATAACTAAACCAATTTTGGAAAACTTCAAAAAGTTTCCCCAATGACCATCATAACTTTTTAACCCAAAAGTAAAAAGGTTTAAGTAAATACCACATATTTTGTGCAAGTTCCAAACGAACTTTTGTCAAATGAAATTCTGGCAAAAAAAAGTTTAGATGTGGTTATAGAAGTACTAAACATGAAAAATCCATAAGGAAAAACACTTTTAAATATTAATTATTTCACTTGTGAAATATTACCTAACCTTGCCTAATTTAACATAAATCATAATTAAAAGTTGCAATTTGAGAACTAAAATTTTTACTTATTTCCCTAAATTGATAGTAATTTCTTGTTAGGTGCTGCTTTAATTGATTAACAGGTCTGATTTTGTTTAACAAAATTTTAATGAACAACTTTAGAAAAAAGTATAGTACTTGTTAAAGGGTTGGAACTCTCAGAAAAAAAAACTTGTAAATGTGTGTAAAATTTAAAGTTCAAAAATTCGGGTTTTTGTAGCTATACCTTCGTAAATATTAATTTTTGGAGGAAACATTTGATGAAATTAGTTAAAAAATTAAAAAACAAATAAATAAATAAAGGCCCAACACCAATAGCTTTCTGGATGACGAGCTTTTGCCTTATCGAACACTAACATTAGTTGGAATAATACATACCTTGCAAAGAGATTCAATGTCATGGCCATCAACCACCAAGGCATTAAATCCAAAGCTGTCCAGTCGGGCTTTGTAAGTCTCCATATCGTGTCCAAAAGCAGTCGGCTCCGACTGACCTAGTCTATTGATGTCGAAAATGGCGACCAAATTGTCGAGTTTCTTTATACCAGCAAAACTTAAGGCTTCCCAAATTGAACCTTCAGCTGCTTCACCATCTCCAATCAAACAATAAGTTCTGTAATTAAAACATTAATTTAATGGGTTTGCTATGTAGTAAACACACGTACAAATTCAAACAGTAGATTAAAATAAACTTCAGCAGGTTACTTTAGTGAACTATATAAATACAAATAAAACATCCAAATGTAATGTCATTTGATGCAATTACAGATTATAAAGCACTGCAATTTGATTCAATTACAGATTATAAGGCAATACAATTAAAATGTAATGCAATTCAAACGAACCTGTAACTAGCCTTGTCGAAATTCTTTCCCACATAAGCCATGCCAGCAGCAATGGACAAGCCCTGGCCGAGTGATCCGGTGGCAACGTCCACAAAACTCAGCCTGGGAGTTGGATGTCCTTCAAGGTCATTGTCGATCTTCCTTAAGTTCAAAAGATCTTCAGAGGGGAACAAACCTGCCTCAGCCCATGCTACAATTCAACAACATTTAGGAATAAAAAATAAGGTCAAGTTTAATATTTTTCACACAAATGCAAACATAATTTTCAACCTTCCTCAGTTTACTGTTCAAGATACATCATCTCAATCAAATTTAATTATGGTCAATGTAAATGTTTACAGACTGTTTTGAACATATTTGCGATTTATCAAAACCTTTGGTGAATCAGAATTCATATCTTTGTGGGTATTAATGATATAGCACCTTCATGAACTAAATTATTGAACAAGGTTTACCTCAAACACACAGTAAGCTATGATACTTTGTGCCAGTATAAATAGTAGTCTTGAAATTAATTTTTCAATTTAGAATAAACTTGCACAAGCACAGATTCAATATTCCGCAGGCCACGCCAAGTGACGGCACTTCATCTCAAGATTAGGATCGTCAAGAACCCGAACCTTAAAAGAAATCTTATGATTGAAGAAACTTCCACATAGATGCCCCAGTACGTTCTTGATGGCAAACTCGAATCTTTTTTTTAAATATTTGTTATAAATAAATCCTACAAATACAGTGTTGCTTCAATCTCCAAGAGGGTCCAAATGAATACACAGTAATAGCCTTTCCTGTTACAGGCACAAATGTGAAGAAAATTTTAAGAGCCCACAACTGAACAGTTTTCCAACTACCATTAACTAGTCATAGATGACCGGCAATTTCGCGTGAACTAAGCAAATTACAGCAAATGCTCAAAAATTCAGTTTTGACTATTCCATAAATATTTTATTTTTGAAAAAATTATGCTTGATGGTGTTTGTTAGATAGTCATAACATACAACTTTTGTTCAACAAAATCATCTGTAACTTAAAACAGCCTTTAAACTATTGCTCAAAAATAAAAGGAAAGTTTATTGGCGATAACTTCGTAAATAATCTTTTCAAATATAGAAGTTCAATACCAATGGATTTCCAGATACACATGACGACAATGCCAACAGAAAAATGAAGCCTATACAGTGTATGGTTAAAGTATAATTTCATAAACCTGATTGTCACTGGCAGTGTGAACTCTTGAGACTATTTATAAATCTCTTCACATTTGTAACAGTTCTAAACTAATGTTCGCATTATAGAAAGTTCTGATTTTTAGCAAAGGTTTTGAAAAATTAAAAATATATTAAAACTAAAATTTTACATTAACAATCAATTAATGTTGATAGGAATGAAGGTTGAAAATTTGTTTCACATATGTGTATGCATATACAAAAAAACTTTAAACTAATTAAACCAGCCCAATATTTTAGGTATTTTAGGTTTCATAAATTTTAATATTGCAAGACCTATTCCTCACTTGTGTGAAAATTGAAAGGATTAAAAGTTATTAACAATTTTACTTTTCAATGATAGTCAAGGGTGACAATTTTAAAGATTCAACCAAACCAAATAATTTAATCAAACTCATTTGTGCTTGCAAATGGTAAAGAATAAAAGAATCTTAAGTATAAATATACATGAAATCCATCAAATAACGTTGCAAATTAGATTGGTGTACCAAATAAAATTCAAATAATTTAAATCTTACCAGCATAAAGAATTGGTGCAGCATGGCCTTTGGATAGGATGAACCTATCGGAACTTGCATCTCTCGGGGCCGAGACTTTGTACTTCATTGTATGGAAGAAGAGAACTGACATGATCTCTGCCATGGAAGAACATGATGTAGGATGTCTGAAAAAACAATCTTTTGAAATGACCGACCAAGTAATAAGTTCAAAAACTAGAATTTAGAGCAGTGGTTCCCAACCGCCGTGCTGCGGCACTACAAACGTAAAAAGAAAACTTTATTTGATACAACTAAAAAAAATTGTATTTAGAAAATAACTAAATTCTGGATGTATTTTTTGTTTGTTTAAAATGTGCTGCAAACTGAATTTGGTAGCTCGTATGTAATGTTCAACACATAAGATTGGGAATATTTATTTTTAGGACGAGGGCTGTCAAACTTTGAACCACTGATTTAGAGCAAGAACCTTAAAATGAGATTATTAAAATTCTTCAGGTTTTGCTTACAAACTAGTACTCCACGAACTTAAAAAAAATATCTCCACAATTAGAAAGGTCTTCAAAAATGGGGTTACAAAGCGAGAGAAGATCATTTAATCAAAAAATCACCTTAGAGACTATGTATACTTCATTTCCAATCCATTGATGCAAAAATCAAACCAAAGTAAGAAAGCAATTTGTTAAAAAAAATTAAGTTAGGTCAATGAAAAAATAAATAAAAAGTAATACAAACCAAATAAAAATACCTATTAATACACTAAAACCAATAATAAAGCCTATATGAAATGAAATTTTAATAGTATAGATGATATATAGGCCTAACCATTAAAGTCTGTCTAACGCCGATATCTGAACTGCTACGCCTATGTAGAGCTTCGCTACGCACGCTCGCAAAATACCGAGTAAAATAATAAAGATCAAAAAAACAAATAGGTTATAATTAGGAGTATTTAACAAGCAAGCCTAAATCCGACAAAATGGATTTAGTAAGGCACCCATCAACCCCAGCAAACAAACAGTCTTAAAAGGAAAAACCAAGATGATAATAGATTAATTGTACTAATAACTAGCCATAGATGACCTGAAATCTCACGTGGCTATAATTCAATATTTATTTTATGAAAGTAATTACTCCTGGTAATGTTGGTTAGATGGTCATTATAAGCAACTTTTGTTCAATAAAACTGTTTTTGATTATACTTTTTTAAGTTGGGTTTTTAAAAAAATTACTCTTGGAAATTTTGATTGGATGGTCATAATAAACAACTTTTCTTCAATACAATTTTTTGTGTCTTTTTAAACAAAAAACTTTAAACTTTTGTTCAAAATTTTTTAGAGTTAAAAAATGAAGTTTTTTTTTGGCTATAACTCCGTAAATATTGATTTTTGAAAAAGAATACTTCTCATCGTATTGGTTGGATGGTCATTATAAACAACTTTTCTTCAATAAAATTTTCTGTAACTCTTCAAATAAATTAAAAACTTTAATTTTTAGGTGAAAATTAGGCTATTTCCACAAATTCTGTTTTTTGGATATAACTCTATAAATATATTTTTTTTTAAAAAAACTACTCCTGACAATATTTGTTAAATAGTCCTAACAAACAACTTTTGTTCAACAAAATTATTTGTAACTCTTCAAACAAAAAACTTTAAACTTTTGCTCAAAATTTTGTAGAGTTAAAAATTGAGGGTTTTTTGGTATAACTCCCTAAATGTTAATTTTTGAAAAAAAATATTTTTAACAATATTGGCTTTTGTTAATGGAAGTTCTCTCTAACTCTTAAAATACAATTGTTTAACACTAGTTAATTTTCATGTGCAGACGACGACGACAACGACGACGACGACGACGACAATGAAAACGACGCCGACGACGACGGAGAAATAAAACCTATAAAGAGCTTTTTCCTAACGGAACGCTCGATAAAAACGAACTTCGATCAAGTTTATGAATTATGATAAACTTTATTTGTAGGTTAACGAAAAATATTTCGTTTGTATAATAAACACAAAATTTGTTGTTTGACGTTACACAAATTGAAATAACGTGAATTTGATGTCGCCATAGAATTTATCAATGTTGAAACGTTGCATTTTTATAAAGTAAAAATATCAAAAACCGAAGTAAAAAAACATTTGTTGTATGAAAAATGAGGCCAAGTTTTAACCACTGTAAGATTTTAACTGGACTTATTTTCAAGTTATGAATTTGCAACATATTGCTTATCTATGTAACAATAAATCATTAACACGATGATTTAATATATTGAATTATTGAATGTTTTTTCAAGTTGACTGTCAGAAACATTCTTTCACTTCTCGTGTGCGTGTGTATGTGTGTGCACACGCCAAACAACACACAGCAACACATTAAACTGTTTAATCCTTGAAGATAAATATATCCCGTGGAATTTTTTTCAATGTTGATTTGAATATATTTCATTAAGGGAGGTTGGGTTAGATCAAACAAAAACATCGAGGAGAACACTCCTTTAAAAAGTCCTCTTCAAATATAAAATATAAATAAATTCATGGAAAGTGACACTGTTTTGTGCAACCCATCCTAATAAAAAACATCCGTGACACTGATGACGTCACATAATCTGTGCCTCTCCAATAGAATTGCTTACCTCGCGGAGGAAATGGATGAAACATCCTTGCAGTAATTAGTCATAATTGGACAGGCAGTTATGGGCGGTGTTAACCAGTTCGTCAATTGAGGAACTCTCACAACAAAGTTTATTGGGAACGTTCCTCAACAATTGTTCTATGAACGAAAAGTTTTAAAGATAAAATACGTTGATAAGTAAAACTAACAAACTATTTCACATTAATTATTCCATAATTATGTTGGCTTCCATGTTTGAGAAATACGATTTTCTCACAATTTGAAACTCAATCAAATTGTCTTAACATTTTCATCTGACAAATTCATTACCATAAAGAAACATTCATTCAATGTGTAACATGCCATTCATTCAATATGTAACCTGCCATTCATTCAACGTGTAACCTGCCATTCATTCAATATGTAACCTGCCATTCATTCAACGTGTAACCTGCCATTCATTCAACGTGTAACATGCCATTCATTCAACGTGTAACCTGCCATTCATTCAATGTGTAACCTGCCATTCATTCAATATGTAACATGCCATTCATTCAATGTGTAACCTGCCATTCATTCAATGTGTAACCTACCATTCATTCAATGTGTAACCTACCATTCATTCAATGTGTAACCTACCATTCATTCAATGTGTAACATGCCATTCATTTAATGTGTAACATGCCATTCATTTAATGTGTAACATGCCATTCATTCAATATGTAACATGCCATTCATTCAATGTGTAACCTGCCATTCATTCAATGTGTAACCTACCATTC